>CM045556.1:2904569-2960236 GCA_024721245.1 Mitragyna speciosa | reverse complement strand
CCGGTCCCAAAACTAACTATCATTTGATTAGTACAGTTCAAATTTCACATCATAACACCTACGAAACTAGTCCCGTCAACAATCATTCATTCAAGAGCTCGATAGCTTATCATTCCAAAATCACATAATGCCACATAGACATTTTCATAATAAATTAATAAGATAATCACACCCAAGCCATTTTGCTTATAAACTAACTTTTTAATTCAAATAGTTTACCAATATCATTTTCAAAACAAAAAGGATACAAGCACCACTTATCTCAGTCCAAGTTAGCTCAAATAGTTATCAAAGGGTTGGTCACTTTCTTCGCCTAAACAAGTCATAAACATTTAATTACACACTAATTCTATCAAGTAATAATAATCGAAACTTAAACCTAGACTTAGGATACAAAACGAACCAAAACATTCAAAGGTTGGGGGTATTCTGTGGGTGCACAGCGGCGATCCGCGCCCACGAATCACAAGAACAGACTCGCGGCTTGTCAGAACTGAGCCGTAGGTGACAAAAAATCAGCCACGGGCGCAGCTGACTCAACCCTACCCACAGCTCAAGTTAGAGATGAGTTGCGGTTGAGGGAGTTGCCCAACTGCCCATGGCTACCACTTCGGGCCCACAGCTCAACACATACACAACCCCAAACACAAATCTCACATACCCATTTCATTAAAAACCTTGTGGGCATCAACCCCAACCTCAAATATTTAGAGAAGATGGTTAAACAATCTCCCAATAACACCCAAAACACACTATAATCACAACCCAACAACTAAACATCACTATCCATCATTATTATGGCATAAACAATTCAAAATCTCTCTTAATCATGCAATAGCTACTCTTAATTACTATCATTAGACAAAATTTACATAAATTAGAGTAGAATTAGAGAAATTACCTGGGGTATTGAGTTGCATTAAGGCCTCTAGGTCTTCTTTCCTTGATTGCTCTTGAATTTTCAAGTTTTTTTCTTCTACTACTAGAGAGAGAGCAAAGTATTAGGGAAGTGTTTGGGTAGAGAGAGAAAACATTAGGAGGCTAATGAAAGATGGAAACCATAATCTTACTAAACATGCCTTAATGACCCCAATTACCATTATACCCTCACTTACATAAAAATATTACCCTTGCACCCAATGGTGACCAAATTACAAAAATACCCTTAAGGGGCCTCTAGTATTATATTTTCCCCCTCTAATAAAAAATTTTGGTCTCAAAACTTGATGTACCTTGTAGGTCAATCAAAGCCAAATATTTCGATCATATTTCTTCTTGAAGCTCCCACGTGACCTCTCGAACACTATGATTAGACCATTGCACCTTGATTTACGAAATTGTCTTTCTCCTCAAGACTTGGTCTATTCGGTCAACAATCCAGAGTGGCTCCTCCTTGTAAGACAAATCTTCCTGAATGGTTAGCGGTTCATACTCCAACATGTGGCAAGAATCGGAGATGTACTTTCTCAATTGAGAAACGAGGACATGTTATGAATTTTGGACAATGCAAGAGGCAAAGCCAACCTGTACACCAACTTACTGACTTTCTCCAGTATCTCAAAAGGTCTCACATACCTCATACTCAATTTCCCACTCCTTCCAAACTGTATTACTCTTTTGATCTAAGAAACCTTAAGATATACTTTGTCTCCTTGTTGGAATTCTAACGGTCTTCGCTTCAAATTGGCCCAACTTGCTTATCTATTCTGTGCCGCTTTCATTCGTTGTTTAACCATGGTAGCCTACACTAGTTCCGACCCTGTGATAGCTTTTTTACCCATTTCATCTCAATACAGAGACGATTGGCACTCCCTTTCGTATAATGTTTCAAATGGCGCCATCCCGATGTTGTTATGATGACTGTTGTTATTGGAAAACTCCACTAACATCAAAGAGTCCTCCCAGCTACCTTCAAAGTCCAACACACGTGCTCGAAGCATATCTTTCATGTCTAAATAGTGCGTTTTGACTGTCCATCTGTCTGGGAGTGGTGCACTATGCTGAGATTCAATCGAGTCCCCATGACCTGTTGAAAGATTTTTCAAAATCGTGAAGTGAATCGGGGGTCTCAGTCTGACATGGTGCTAGTTGGCACTCTGTGATATCAAACAATGTGATCCATATATAAATTCGCTAAGGTATCCATAGAAGTCGCAGTAGCCATAGGTAGGAAATGGGCCAATTTCATTAGTGATAGGATCCAAGAAGCACTTACACATGTCAAGCATTACCTAGCACGTTTCAAGATAAAAGAGGAGTTATTCATCAATGATATAGGTGTGCATGAATGCTGTTCAAGTGGTGCATATGAGTTGAGCATGAATATTGGGTTTGAGTTACATGACGATCGAGTTAGTAGATTGGGTCAAGATTTAATGTATTGGCTTTGGATCAAATCTAGTTATAAAGATGGCCTAATTGAAGGTTCTAAGTTGTCCATAACAAGTATACAAGGGGCTGGTTATTTGGATTCACTTGGAGGGCTCTTAAAGTTACTAAATGAAGACCCATTAGAGCTTAATGAAGAATGTCCAGGCCATGAGCTACTTTTGGATGAATTTTAGATTATTTTTATAGTTAATTATGTTTTTGTTAAGTTTTCCAAGTTTTACAAGTTTTAACTTTTAGTTAGTTACCTAATTGTGATAGGTTACAACTAGTTTTAGTAGTTTACTTTATTTTGAGTTTCTAGAATTTCTTTATATGAGTTTGTAAGCCTATAAAAGGCCTAGTTACTGTTCATACGATTTTTAATTAGATTATTCTTCAAAAATTCGTATGAATAGTGTGTGCTCTTTTTAAGAGTGTTTTCTTGATTCTTGGATTAGAACTACTCTTAGTCTTATCAAGTCTAAGCTTGTGGTGGCTTAAATACTTGCTTAGAGTGATTTCTTTCGTATTTGATCAAAATTCTTGAAGCCTTAGACTAGCATATTGATTAGCTCACATTAGTTTAGTTTATGTCCTTAGGAGTTTGTGATCTTCATTGGAGAAGACTCGAGGTGTTTGTTAGGAATTTTCAAGGGTCTTGGCACGGTTCCACGATTCCGTTCGTATCAATTGGTATCAAAGTCATCTTCTTGATAATTTTAGATTTTCCAATCCAAATTTTCCTTAGAAAATTTCAGATATATCCCTTATTCTGTTTCTTGAATTCGTTTTGTGTTGTTTGTCAAAGTGCTTCGAGACTCGGCAAATAACTTGTGTCTTATTCTTGTTTCTTGTGTGTCACGTTTTTATTCCATTCTATCCAGCCTTGATTTGTTCCCTTTATTGTGTTTCTTGTCTTGTTCTTGTGTTTTCTTGAATTCTTTTAGGGCCTTAGAGTCGCTCTTGATTGTCTCCAATCAAGAATTTTAGATTGTGTGTGGTGTTTTTGAAATCTTAACTGTTTTTTGTGTTTTCTTGAATTTCTTATGTTAAAAAAAAACTTTTCAAGAAAATTAACTCTTAGACAAACAAGCCTTGGATTGAAGTTTCTTAGGAGTTGAAGGTGTTTGTGGTGTGTTTTGTTTTGCATGTGAAAAAAAAAATTCTAGAAAGAGGCGTGCAAAAAGGGTAAAAAAAAAAAAGCCAAGCACAAAGAATAATCAACTAAAAAGGGGAATAAAAGAGACTGCACAAGCAAAAGAGCCGTGCAATTAATTTTATTTAACTGTGGTTGATTGTTTCTTGGTGTTACAAGGGATTTTCTTGAACAATTTTGGACTTATTTGGCGTTAACTTGCAATCTTGAAAGCTGTCCAGATTTGTTCTTGAGTTTCTTAAGGTTCTTGAACAAGTTCTTGAACTTTCTTGAGATTCTTGAAAGGATTCTTGACGATCTTGATAAGTTTCTTGAAGTTCTTGAGTCAAAAATTGAAATTCTTGAACCATATAGTTGCTGGAATTTTGTTTCTTGAATTTCTTGATTGTGTAGTCTGTTTTTCTTGAAATAGTTTGGGACACCTGCTGGTTCGTGACTTGGGAACAAAAATATTACATGTTTTATGGTTGTTCTTAGGTTGTTTTGGTAAGTTTTTGCATCAAGGTTCATAGACAAAGTGGTAGGAACAAGTTCTTGAGTTTGATTCTTGAATCTTAATTGAAATTGGAGTGCTGAAATTTTGGTTGATTGTAGTTACGAATTTTTTGAATTTTTCCAGTCTATTTTGATCTTAAAAAGGGAATAAAAGGAGCTGTTTTGGTATTAAAAGGAAAAGGAATCCTAATCCTAAAGGATTGGGAAAGTTGTTGATAAGGCAAAAAAGGAAAATAGGAAAGTTGTTATAAAAAAGAAAACGAAACAAGAAGACTTGGTCAAGTCTAAAGGTGTCTGGTTTCCTAATTGATTGAACCGTGTGGAGATAAGGGAATTTCCACCTGCAATTTGTTTCCTTTTGACTGTGCTTTTTGGAGTTTCCTAATTGAAAGTGATTTGTTTCCTTTGGGCTTAATTGTCCAAGTTGCCAAAACCTAATTGAGCTAGGGTTTTCATAAATTCTATCTTTATTAGGAAATCTTGAATTTTTAATTTTTTTGCATAAGAATATTATTTTCTTTCAAGAGTACATTAAAAATTAAGATTTTACACACAAAAATATCACACATTAGGGTTTCCAAATTGTGTATTTCTTGAGTCAATCTTGATCGTTCTTGCTATCTTGAAAAAATCTTTTGATCAAACCCTACTCTAAACTTCTATCATTGACTACTATCATCTTTATTCTTGTGTTTGGATTGCTATTTGCTCTTGGTAAGATTGATTGAGTAGGTTTTCATCAAAAGACCAAAAAGAAAACATCTCAAGAGTGGAAAAAAGCTTAGAGACGAGCTCACTAGAAGGAAAAAGCCAACAACTTGAGTGATACACGAGGGAATGGGTGTATACACTAAGGGAGAGAAGTAAGGTAATTTTTTTATTTGTTTATTATTACTAACTTGTTTTTGTAGGAATTTATTTGTAGCCATGGCCAAACAAGGTGACCAAAAACTTAAGGACATTGAGTTCTTGTTAAAAGCCATGCAAAAGGACTTTAGGAGGATGCATACTCGCATGAATGATGTGTAATTAACCGTGAAGGGAAAAGCAAAGTATCCAACAATCCAACTTATAAGGATAGGAGCTATGAAACTTATTCTTATGGAAGGATTGACATAGCTACACTATCAAGGGAGATCCAAGATTCATCGAGTCGCATCAATTGGAGAAATAAGAGTGCCTTTGATTGGAGGGATGAGCAATCAATTCCAAAGTCTAATAAGATCATTAAAGCCAATGATGATGAGAAGATGCAATTATTGAAAGACGGTAGTGATAATGAACAAGTGCAACATGAAAGTCAATTCTATACTAGATGCACTGTGAATAACAAGGTATGTAGTACGCATATCAATCATGATAGTTACACTAACTTGGCAAGTATAATGCGTGTTGGAAAGATAGGTTTGCCCTTGTTGAAGCATCCAAATTCATACAAAAGGTTGACTGACAATGGAGAATTGGAGATGACCAATCAAGTGGAGATGGAGTTTTCAATTAGCAAGTATCGTGATAAGATTCTTTGTGACGTAGTACCAATAGAGACTTGTCATATACTCTTGGGGCATCCATGGTAACTTGAAAAGAATGCCAAGTATAATGGGGTTAATAACAAATATTCTTTATGTGGAATGGGAAGAATATCAAACTATGTCCTTTGTCACCACTTGAAGCAAATAAAGATAGAGAGAAAATTGTAAAAGATTGCAAAGAATGGAAAAAATCAGTGAGCACACAATCTAAAGAAAAGAGTGAAGACAAAGAAGAGTGTGTACAAGAAAAAAGGAGTGTGATGTGAGCACTAAGGGAAAACATTGAAGGGGAAATTGTTGAGTATGAAAAAGAAGAAATTAATGCTTTAAGTGAAAGACCTAAACTTCTTGTACCTTTGTACAAGGAAGTAGATTATTTTGCTAACACTCTTAACACTTGTTTTCTTAGTACTTTTGTTTCTCTTTTGCAGCAACATGGAAATTAATTTCAAAGAGAGATGCCACTAGCAAATTGCTCATTCAATGGTGTAAATTTGCAAATTGATGAAGCATTATCATTATCAAGCAAGGAGATGCAAGTGATTCAAAAGTATGATTTGGTGAAGAAGGGATGCTTTGAGATAAAAAGCTGGTCACATGCCATCAACACAAATTGGTTGATCAAATACATGTTTGATTGGTGGCATGGTGTCAATTGGTTTTCTGACTTTAAGTTTATATGTGTTTTGTGTTTTAACTTAGTTATGCATGATTCTATACATTCTGTCTATAGCATTAATGTGAATAATTTTACATTGCATATAGTATCTAGTGATAATTTATGTGATAATTTGCATTCTGTGAATAGTATTTCTCCTAGAAAATTCATTTTGAGTTCTAGTAATCATAGTGTTCTAAGTTATAATGTTCATCTTGTCTTTTGTAGTAGAGATAAGTATGTGTTGCATATAAAGTTTCATTATAAGTTGCATGAATTACATTCTAATTTTAATGGTTTAGGTTTAGTTTGTTCTAGTAATTTCATTGTTAGTAGTGCTTTAAGGTTATTTGTTGCATGATGCATTTACATATAGTAAACATGTGTATTCTATTTTTGAAGTTTTGCTTTGTGTTAATTCTTTAGGTTTGTTGTACATATGTTTTAGTGTTTTTAATTTACACTATAGTTCTGTTTTACACATTTATTCTATTAGATTGATTGATTATGTATTGCATTTAGCATGTTTAACTTCTCATAGTTCATTCTATCTTGAGAAAGTTCTTGTGTTTTATCATGATGTCTTAAATGATTTTTGATATTTCTTTTATAACTTTTATGTTGTGATAAGGATTACATGCCTATGTATGCATTCTATCCAATTCATTCAAATGTTTTGGTTAGTAATCATGTTTTACATTCAGCATGTTTTGTTTTTCGTAATGCATTTTGTCTTAGGTATTTCATTATGTTAGATCATCATGTTTTAGATTATTTAGAGTATTTTTTGCATGATTCTTTATGTCTAATGTCGTATGCTAATGTTTATGCAATTTGTTCAATATGTTCAAATGTTTTAACTAGTAATAATGATTTTGTTTTTGAGTCTTACTAGCATTATAAGCATACTAGTCTTGTTTATAATCTTCATCGTGCTCATGTTCAATATATCTCTCTCGAATCATTTCATCTTGTTGCTACACATTGGAGTTTACTTTTGAGTCTATGTTTGCTAAATCTTGTTCATGCTTTTAAAGATGACACTCATCAAAATGAATTTATTATTCTTAAACATGAATCTGTACTTGCAACATTCTTGCATGTGTGTAACTTTTACATTATTGCATTCTTAGGGAATGTTGAATATTGGCTTCCTTTTGTTGATGCATGCATGGGGATAAATGAGTTTTTTGAGCAAGTTTGTATACCAAGTGTTCAAGGTGAATATGTTTATTTGTTCATTAATCCTAGTATCACTTATGTTGTTCTAAATCATGTAGGTGATTCGAAGACAAATCCTTTCGAGGGAAAAGTGAATGATAGGATCCAAGAAGCACTTACACATGTCAAGCATTGTCTAGCACGTTTCAAGCTAAAAGGGGAGTTATTCATCAATGATATAGGTGTGCATGAATGTTGTCCAAGTGGTGCATACGAGTTGAGCATGAATATTGGGCTTGAGTTACGTGACGATCGAGTTAGTAGATTGGGCCAAGGTTTAATGTATTGATTTTGGATCAAATCTAGTTATTAAGATGGCACAATTGAAGTTTTTAAGCTGTTCATAACAAGCATACAAGGGGCTGGTTACTTGGATTCACTTGGAGGGCTCTTAAAGTTATTAAATAGAGGTCCATTGGAGCTTAATGAAGAATGTCCATCCCATGAGTTACTTTTGGACGAATTTTAGATTATTTTTATAGTTAATTATGTTTTTGTTAAGTTTTCTAAGTTTTACAAGTTTTAACTTTTAGTTAGTTACCTAATTGTGATAGGTTACAACTAATTTTAGTAGTTTATTTTATTTTGAGTATCTAGAATTTCTTTATATGAGTTTGTAAGCCTATAAAAGGCCTAGTTATTGTTCATACGATTTTTAATCAGATTATTCCTCAAAAATTTGTATGAATAGTGTGTGCTCTTTTTAAGAGTGTTTTCTTGGTTCTTGAATTAAAACTACTCTTAGTCTTATCAAGCATAAACTTGTGGCGACTTAAATACTTGTTTAGAATGATTTCTTTCGTATTTGATCAAAATTCTTAAAGCCTTAGACTAGCATATTGATTAGCTCGTATTGGTCTAATTTAGATTCTTAGGAGTTCGTGATCTTCATTAGAGAAGACTCAAGATGTTTACTTAGAATTTTGAAGGGTCTTGACGTGGTTCCATGATTTCATTTGTATCAGTTCGTCTGTCAACTACCACCCAAATGGCATCATTACCCTGTCTTGTCTTTGATAAGCCAACGATGAAGTCCATATTTACATGTTCTCACTTCTATTTTGGAGCACCCCAAGGTAATACACTTGGTCGAACCAACTTCTTATTAAGCAGTTCTTCCTACTCCCTCAGCTCCGTAAGAGCCATCCAGTACAAAGCCTTTGAGATTGGCTCGACTATGGATGCCAAGTTGATCTCAAAGTCAATCTCCCTTCTTGGGAGCAAATCTACAATTCTTTAGGAAATACATCTGAAAATTCTTTTACAACTGGAATGTCATCTAACTTTAGCACCTCCTTCTTGTCAGTGTCCACCACATAGGCCAAGAACCACTCACATCCCTTGCTAATGGCCTTTAAGGTCTGTAATGCTGACAAAATAGGTAAAACTTTCTCTTTCCTGAGTTTCTCCTTGCAATCTTGAAATGAAAAGGGTGGGGTATTTGGGACACGAAAGTCGACATTCTTCCCTCTACAGTCCACATGCGCATAGTACCGAGACAGTCAATTGATACCCAATATATTCAATTGGATTATGTTAGCTACAAATTCTTTTCCACCCAAGTCTAGAACACACCCCTCATGCACCAAGTTAGACAACTAGAACTTTTTCCCCGAGTGTCTTTATCCTATAAGGTTCATCAAGCAAGCTTGGTTTTACATTCATCAAGGTACAAATTTCTTAAACACGAAAGAATGACATGCACTAAAATTGAATAGAGTGAAGGCCAGAAGAGAGTTAACCTCTATCATACCTATCACACATCTATAGAAGTGTCCGCCTCTTTTGGAGTCTGGGCATATACTTTGGTGGTTGTAGGTCCATGACTGGCATTGGCAGTTGCTTGATTCCTTGACCCATACTTATTCCTTCCTTGATTAGCATTAGGGCATTGGCTCACCTTGTGGCCCACTTGGCTACACCTAAAACAAGCTCCTGTCTTCCACCAACATTCACCTCAGTGAACCCTATAGCAATGGCTACATGTCTTGGTTATACTAGGAGGGCCGTTTCTTCTGGGAGATTGCTGAGGTACAATCTGTTGTGATCCCATGGGCCGAGGTAAAAATTCTCGTTGTGGTGGTCGTATCCCTGGGTAAGATTGCATCACCCGAGTAGGCTAATTTTGCACCACAATACGTCAGCTTTTTTACTGTCGTGCTTTTGCTTTCTCCCTCTTGAGGTCTAGCTCAGTGTCTAGGCTTGCCTCATACACCTGATCACAGGAGGCGTAGAAGTTGCTAGAAATCTTTTATTGAAGGCAGTCATTCAAACCGCCCTTGAATGCCACCATCTTTATGGTCTCGTCAGCCATGGTAGACAGGATAAAATGTCCTAAAGATAGAAAAATGGTGTAGTACTCTCAGACAGTTATAGAGCCCTACTTCAAGGTGTTGAACTGTTGAATCTTCATGATATGGATGACAGAGAAAAATAGTGCTGCAAAAACACCTTCTTGAACTTGGCCCAAGTCAAGATGAGCTCGGAAGTCTCTATAGTCATCGCCACGGCATCTCACCATTTCTTAGCTTTTTCAACTAAAAATAAAGTGACTACGTGGGGTCTCACGTTATCCAACACCTGCATGGTGGTGAATTTCTTCTCCACCTGAGACAACCATCTCTCGACAATATCTGAGTTCGGACCCCCATCAAAGGTAGAAATATTCACCCTACTCAGCTACTTGAAGTGATGCGAATGCTGTTCTTGTCTTCCTCATTAGTTTCCAAGTTAACTCTGTGCTGCAGCTGATGCTATTACCACTTTTACATGAACTGGTAAGTAACAGAGAGAGTAGTCGGGTCCAACTGCGGGGCCACAGCATAGTGCACTCCTCTCTAGAGAGAAAAGTGGCATGAGAGTTCCCCTTAACTCGGCGTTTACGAGCCAGCTTACATGCATCGGCCATAAAGCTACCCAACGGCATGTCTATCTTTGTCTCCTCTTCTTCTTCCTCATTGGAGCCTAAGTCCACTAAAATATCTGGGTAGTCGGCTACCCGCTTGCCATTCCCATTCTCAATAGCTTCAACCCTCTGCTTACGCTTCAGCGGCATTCTACACACAAGTCACATTAGCATTTTAACCCAAAAATCATTTATTGCTATCTCAAAAATCAACTACATGTCCCATAACATAAAAGAATAACTGGAACCAAAGCAATTCAAACCCAATTGCACTTAAGATAATACAAAATGATTCAACCTGGACTCTGATACTAATAAAAATATCATGCCTTGTGCTCGGAATTGTGGTACCCGCAATGCTTAGACTACGCTAAACTACAAGACTTAACTAATTGCATATCAAGCCCATCCAAAATCACATAAATATAAATAAGTAAATATTTACCATAAATATCAAATCATCCACACCACAATATTCAACCTACAATTACACTTCTCAAGGCCTAATACATGCTCTAGAATCTCAACCACATAATCATTATAAACATAAAGATCGTCTGTCATCGTAAGTATCATGACACCAACACATAATGATTGTGAGGTTTAGATACTATCAAAATTAAGTCAAATTTATACAAATAAGTAATAAAATTTATAATTTAATACCCCTTTCTACAAGTACACGGGTCAATTGTAGTAGGAAATGTATTCGGGTCAATCCCACGAAGGAAACAGGAATTAATAAGTACGAAAACTACTAACTTGCTTCTATTATCTAGACAAAACATCAAATAGGCGATGTGCAAGGTAAGAAAATTTAACTACTTGAATTGAAACAATTGAAAAAAATTCACAAACACAAGTAATAGGATTTAGAATCAACTAATTATCACTAATATGATTGAATGAATTAACAATTTGGTATGTTAATCTTGTCTTGCTTAGGATTGCAATTCCATATGAAATCAAGACTTGTTTTCACCAAAAATTGATTAGAGTTCAACTATTTTCATGATGAACCCTTGTGAAATGCATGAATTGTAATATTAAATAACCTCAATTCACCTACCTATACTACTATTTGCATGTGTGTATAACATAGGCTTCATCTACTATTTTTCAATGTTATAAGCATTTCTTAGTATCAAATAACATCTAAATAATTTACAATATTTGATCAAACTACTACAAATATTAAATTTTGATAGATGAACAAGCAAATACAAGTTATAACAAGTATAATAACATTCAAATCATATAATTAGTTTCATCTAATCTTAATACATAAATTTATTTAAACATAACTTGATGAATAACATATAACAGGAATAACTCATAAACAAGTAAGAAATTAAAAAGGTAAGGTAAGAAATGCACATTTGTTGGTAAAATATGACTTCAAAGCTTCGTTTCTCATTGATATGAATTGATAAACATGAATTCTTCAAGAGTTTTCTCACAAATAATGAAAATGTTTCTAAACTATAAAGAAAAATACTACTACAAGCTATTTGGGAGTGTTTCTCCCTTCAAAATTTGCTCTAAATGTCTTGCAAGAGTTCCTTATTTATAGACAAATTTAAACTAATCATTTTACTAACATGCATGGCAAATTGTATGAAAAGTTATCTTGGAATAACAAAAAGATTTTTATTGAATTTTGTAATATTTTCTTGGCTAGTGCAGGTATAGAGAATCATCAAAAAATCATCAAAAGAGACTAAAAAATAAGCTACAAGTTGAATCCATCTCTTTTTAGCCGATATGCAAGATCCACAGGTCAGATTCTCAGGCTGTTGGCCCGCAGTTCTTGATCCACGGATTGCACCAAGAAGATGTGCGAATCAACTTTTTCTGGAAACGTAAAAGTTTTAGCCCTTGA
This sequence comes from Mitragyna speciosa, assembly GCA_024721245.1. Lineage (NCBI taxonomy): Eukaryota > Viridiplantae > Streptophyta > Magnoliopsida > Gentianales > Rubiaceae > Mitragyna > Mitragyna speciosa. The sequence goes on along the minus strand of CM045556.1, from coordinate 2,948,017 downwards.
ATTAGCTTTCTAAAACTATAAGAATCAGGTCATTTTTAATTCCAGACTTAAATATATGACCAAAATACTAAGACGTGATTGGGAGAACTTTATTTTTTAGTAATTTAGATTTTTGGCTATGAAGATATGAGAACTAGATTTTTATGTCTTCATAAGAATTTTAGAGTATTCTTTTAGCTTTAAAAGTCAAGAAGAATCATCCTAATCCAATATTTTTAGGTCAAGTTATTGCCAAAATACAGAAATGTGTTATTATCATCGAATCCTAGTTTTTTTCATTTCTTCACTTCCAATACTTCTTTGCACTTTTCTTTACTTGTTATGCTTTTTATGCCTTGGAAAACTTTTTGTGATGTTGACTCTTTAATTTCATGATGAATTTGTTGAAGAAAAATTTTCAAAAGTTGAACAAAATAATCCTGAATGTTTGAATGCAAAAGTTGTGTCATTGAGCTCCTAATTAAATCATTTTTGAATTTACTACGAATGTGATGACTTGTGTTCTAATTGATTCAAATTATGATTGAAGATATAAAACCTACAAGATTGTACAAAGATTGTGCATTAATTTGTTTAAAATATAAATTTTGTTTCAAAACCATAAAAATCGAGTAAAAATTCTAATTTTTAAAAAATTCTTCAAATGGAGGATATTTATAAATTGAAACCATTTTTATATAAATGTACTAAAAATATACTAAAAACACACTAAAAATATATATAAAATACTATGCTAAAATAGGTAAAATTATTACTGATCACATAATAAGCCAAATCAAGTCATAATCTAACAAGCATGTAAAGCTACTACTACTAGGCATGCTATTAACATCTTATCAAGTCAACTCCAAGTACTTGGTCAATCCTCTTCAACGAAATCCTCATTCACTGTGTTTCAAAAACATAAGGTGACAGATCAAATTGCTCGTATGTAGCACAAGTATCCTCTACTAACTCGAGAGTACTATAGATATACATTTAGTTCAAATCACTTCATATGACAAATAATCATAAATACGTGACTATCACATTTCATATAAGCATAAACATCACAATTATAAGCTCAAGTAATAAACAAATAGTTGACTCTGAATATCTAGTTGTTAACTATAATCCGGTTAACACGGTACAAATCCAACATTAATCGGTTGGTCTGATCCCAAAGCTAACTATCATCCAGTTAGTACGGTCCAAATTTCACATTATAACACCATATGAGACTACGCCCTACCAACAATCATTCATTCAAGAGCTTGATAACTTATCATTCCAAAATCACATAGTGTTACATAAACATTTTCATAAGAAATCAATAAGATAATCTTCTTCAAGGCCTAGGAGGACCAATAATCAGGCTGTGTGCAAAGAAGGTGAAGCAAGCTTTGCAACGACTTATCATGGAGTTGCATGAAGAAGAGGGGATTTGGCAAGGCAAGAGCCCTCGATGATGTTTTCATGCTCAATAGTTGGCTTGGAAGCTTTGGAAACGGAAAGAAGTCACCACGGCATGATTGGTGAAATTATGTTTCTATTTGTGCCCGCTAACTGCGTGCAGATAGCCCCATGGATAGAACCAGAAGGTTGCGAACAGGGAACTGAAGTTTCTGTTCCTATCCATGTTAGGTATCCACCGTGCGGATAAACAACGCGGATAGAAATAGAAACTTTGGAAGCTGGGAAAATACTTTCTGACACTATCCGCATCAAGCATCTGTGCGCGGAAAGAGTCAAAAAGTTGCGAATTGAATAGTTAGAATTCTGCCGCTATCCGCAGGTGGGTGCGAAGAGCGAATAGCAATAGATTCGCAATTTCGTCATATTTATAGTAGATTTCTTGTTATTTTGAATTGTAAACGTGTTTGTTAATTTTTGTTACGTTTGTAAACAATGTTTGGCTTATTTATATAGGCGTATCTTCATTAATAAAAGATTAAATGATTATTCCAAAAAAACGTGAGTTTTTATCTGTGAGGATTTCTTAGTTCTTTAACAAAGAACTACTCTTGATTTTTGACAACAACCATTGTTGAGGTTCAAGCATCCCGCTTAGAATTCTTGTGAATTGAATCTTATTTCCTGTGAGTTCGTCAAGAAGGGGTCTATATCACAAGTTAGGTAGGGGTCTGCCTTGCATCTTAGGGAAAGATGGTTTCAGTTTCCCTTGAGTGAGATTGGAAGTAAACCACTCTAAATTGTTCTTGGGGTCTTTTGACTGGTTCCAAAACGGGTCAAGAAGGTTAGGTTGGCTTCCTAGGGTTTCAAGGTGTCTTGGGATTCTTTGTCTATTGGCCTTGAGCACATCAATTGGTATCAGAGTAAGGTTCACCTTGAATTTCAAGTTTCCTAAACCAAATTTTCTTTTGGAAAATTCCATCATATCTTTTTTTCTTTCGTTTGATTTCATTGTTTTTCTTTCTATCATTCCCAGGGTTTTACCCTAATTGTGTTCATTGTTGTTCTAGTTTGGTTTGCTTATCTAAAGTTTCACTCTTTGTTCATTATTAGAGTCTTCCCAGTTGCTTCAATTGTGTCTTAGAATTTTAGAGTCGTTCTTGGTACTTGTAACCAAGAATTCTAGGTTCCTGTGTGGTTACTATGTTATCCTACATATTTGCATTGTTTGCTATTTGATTTTGCATTGGGACTGATTAAAAAAAAAAGGGACTAAATGCATGCTGTAGCAGTGCTACTGTTCATCGATATCGTAGTGAGTACTATAGCACCACTGTTCATTAGAACTTCACTGTTCATTCGATGGATTTTGCTTAATTTGGTTCATTCTTGTATTATTTAAATTGTGAGTTATTTGTTAAAAAAAAAAAGTCGTGCACTTTCAAAGAAAAAGCCATGCACCAAATAAAAAGAGAGAGAGAGATGAAGGAATTGGAAAGGGCATTGAAAAATCAAAATCTCCACCTAAGAGTAACCATACTTAGCAGAGTCTGATCGTGTCTCTTGAGTCAAATTTTTAGTCTATCTTCTTTGAATTTTTGAGATTCAATCCTTTATTCTAAGCAAATTATTCCATTATTACTCCTCTTGATTACTTAATTTGGAATTATTGAGATCAATTGAGCAGATTCTTGTTAAATACATACAAGAGTACCCTCCAAGAGTAGTAAAAGGCTAAGGAATGAGCTTAGCATCGGTTGAAAGTCAAAAAATTTATGTGATACATGAGTGTTACGGGAAAACACTAAAGGACCGTGAGAGATCAATTTCTTTGCTATCTTTTTATTGCTACTAACTGTGTTTTATAGGTATTCATCATGTCTGATCACAGTGAATAAAAATTTGCCAGTATGGAATTTGCTATAAAGGCCATGGAGGATGAGTTTAGATGAATGTATTCCTATATAGATGATATTGCCCAGCTGTCAAAGAGAAGGCCAATGTGTCACGAAGTGCACCTAAGGAAGAAGAAGATGAGGGTTTTGACTCTGAAAAAGTTATTTCCTGCCGAGAGAGGAGGGTGCAACAACAATTGACCCATGATAATAATTTAGAGAGTATTAAGATGACCATTCCTCCATTCAAGGGCCTAAACAATCCAGAGGCATATTTGGAATGGGAGAGGAAAGTGGATCAAGTCTTTGAGGTCCACAACTATTCTGAAGAAAAAAATATGCAAATAGCAGTTGTGGAGTTTGGGGAGTACGTCAACATTTGATGGGACCAACTGGTCAAGACCAGAAGAAGGTGTGGAGATGAACCCATTCATACTTGGGCAGCAATGAAAGCAGTCATGAGAAAAAGGTTTATCCCAAGTCACTACTTCCGAGATTTGCAGACGAGGCTTCAAACTTTGAAACAAGGGTCATCAACCATAGATGAATATGCCAAGGAGTTGGAAACTCTAATTATTTGGGCTAAACATGGCAAGGTTCATTATGGGCCTTAATTCAGAGATTTCTGACATTGTAGAGTTGCATAATTATATCGAGCTCCAAGACTTGGTGGACAAGGTAGAGAAAATTGAGCAGCAACTTAAGGCAAAAAATGGACGGGGTTATTCAAGCATTCCAAACATAAACCAATGGAACAATTGACATAGAAAGAGGCATGAGCAAAGTATACAGAAATCGAAGCAACCATGGAAGAGGAATGAGGCTCTCTTCAATAACAAAGGCAAGGTTGAGGTATCATCTTCAAAGCCACCTAGCAAAGGTAAGAGTGAAGCACCATTAACAAGGCAAAGGGACATAAAGTGCTTCAAGTGCTAGGGGTATGGGCACTTGTTAATATGATCATCTTTGATAACAGGAATGTGGAGAGTGAGTACTCTAGTAATGAGAAGATGCCACCACTTGAGGGCCCAAGTGATAATGAGATCGAGGGTCGAAGAGAGGTTGAGCCACCTAGTGGAAAGGTATTGGTTACTCGTAGGTCCTTGAGTATACAACCGAAGAAATATGATGACTAGATGCACAGGGAACACATCTTTCACACAAGGTGTGTAGTACAAAATAAACTGTGCAGTGTCATAGTTGATTTAGGAAGTTGTACTAATGTAGCGAGCTGTTTACTTGTGGAGAAGCTAGAGTTGCCTACCATTAAGCATCCCAAGCCTTACTTCTTGTAGTGGTTGACCGACTATAGGGATGTCAAGGTGACCAAGCAAGTCTTGATCTCATTTGATATTGGAGGCTATGTAGATGAAGTACTTTGTAATGTTATCCCTATGCATGCATGCTATATTTTACTAGAGTGGCCGTGCGAATTTGATAAGGCAAGTAACCTATGATGGTTACAAAAACACCTACAGGTTAGTGTAGAGGAAGCATGAGTTCATATTGAAGCTACTCAAGCCATCAAAAGCTTATGCTAATCAAGCTAGAATCTCTAAAAACTGTAAGCTGAGAGAAAAAGAAAAGAATGAGAATGGCGGAAGTGAGGAGTGAGAGAAGAAAAATATGGGAGCAAAAGAAGAGAGGGAGAGAAAAAAAGGAGAGAGTGTAGCAAAAGAGAAAAGAAAAGTGAATGCTTTTGTTCAAAAAGGTAAGATTAAGAGTGCGCTAGTAGCGAGAAAACAGTTCCATTTACTTATATACAAGGATAGTTTCTTTTCATGTAACAAACTTGATTCTTCTATTCCTAATGTTGTTTTATCTCTGTTGTAGGATTTTAAGATCTATTTCCTAAGGATATTCCACATGGACTACCACCATTAAGGGGAATAGAGCATTAGATAGATTTTATCCCTAGAGCTAGCATTCTAAATCGCCCAACATATAGAGCCAACTCTAGAGAGACAAAGGAGATCTAAAGGCAAGTAGATGAGTTGGTGGAGAAAGGATTTGTAAGAGAGAGCATGAGTCCTTGCTCAATTCTTGTGATTCTAGTGCCCAAGAAGGATAGCACTTGGCGGATATATGTAGATTGTAGAGCCATCAACAAAATAACAACAAACTATCGTTACCCTATCTCTAGGTAAAATGATATGTTAGATGAATTGTATGACTCAAGATTGTTTTAAAAAATTGATTTACAAAGTGGTTACTACCATATTAGGATGAAAGAGGGAGATAAATGAAAAACTAGTCATTGAAATGAAATATGATCTTTATGAGTGGTTAGTTATGCTTTTTGGCCTGACTAATGCCTTTCATACTTTCATAAGGTTAATGAACCGTGTATTTCGTTCTTTTATAGGCAAGTTTGTGGTAGTCTACTTTGATGACATACTTGTTTATAGTAAGTCATTAAATGACCATGTAGAACACTTGCATGCTATTTTTGAGGTTCTTAGGAAGAATGAGTTGCATGCTAATTTGAAAAGGTGTTATTTCTGCATGAATTCTGTTATTTTCCTTGGATTCGTTGCGAATGCTAAATGTATAAGTGTAGATGAATATAAAGTGAAAGCAATTAGGGAGTAGCCTATACTAAAGAATGTCAATGAGGTAAGGTCATTTCATGGGTTAGCATGCTTTTACTGAAAGTTTGTACGTGATTTTTCTTCAATAGCTGCACCTTTGAATGAGCTTGTTAAAAAGAATATCATGTTTAATTGGGATGAGGTGCATGAGTAGGCTTTTAATTTATTGAAGGAAAAACTTACTAACACACTTTTATTGAGTTTGCTCAATTTTGATATGGCTTTTGAAGTAGAATATGATACTAGTGGGATTGGTATAAGAGCTGTGTTGAATGCAGGATTCCAAACCAATAGCTTATTTTAGTGAAAAGTTTCATGGGGCGGCACTTAATTATCCCACATATGACAAGGAGCTATTTGCACTGGTGAGGACACTTCAAATGTGTCAGCACTACCTTTGGTCACAAGAGTTCATCATCCATTCAAATCATGAAAGTTTGAAGTTTCTAAAGTCTCAAGGTAAGTTGAACAAGAGACATGCTAAGTGACTCGAGTTCATTGAGACTTTTCCTTATGTGATCAAGTATAAACAAGGTAATGATAATATAGTTGCAGGACACTGTCTCGTAGGTATACACTTTTTACTTCCTTGCATGTTAAATTACTGGATTTTGAGCATCATAAGGATTTGTATCGTACTGATTCTAAATGTTGTGATGCATGAAATGCATGTTCAAAGTGATCATTTGGTGAATATTATCTGCATGACAAGTTTTTGTTTACGAAAGATAGGTTGTCCATTTCATCTGGGTCAATTAGAGAGAGCTGTTGATAAATGGGGCACATGTAGAGGTTTAATGGGGCATTTTGGCATTGTTAAAATGCTAAATATCTTGCATGAACATTTCACTAGGACTCACATGAAGTGCAATGTGCAAGTTTTCTATGATAAGTGCCTTACATGTAGAAAGGCTAAGTTTAAGGTTATGCCTAATGGGTTTTATACTCTATCACCTATTCCGTTCTACCGTTGGACTGACATTTTTATGGATTTTGTTTTAAAACTTCCACGATCTCCAAGGGGCAAGGATAGCATATTTGTAGTGGTTGATCTGTTATAGTAAGATGGTGCATTTTATTTCTTGTATGAAAATTAACGATACAACTTACATTGCTGACTTGCTTTTCAGGGAAGTCATACAATTGTATGGATTATCAAAGTCGATTTTGAGTGATAGGGATGTGAAGTTCCTTAAGTCGTTTCTGGTGCACGTTATGGAGCAAATTGGGAACTAAGCTGCTATTCTCTACAGTAGCTAACCCTTAGACAGATGGGCAAACTGACATCATCAATCATACCCTCATGACGTTTCTTCGGGCAATAATTCAGTGCAATCTTAAGAATTGGGAGAATGTCTACCTCATATAGAGTTTGCTTATAACAGAATAGTCCATTCTTCTACTTTATTTTCTAATTTCAATATTGTTTACGGGTTTAATCTACTAACACCTCTTGATGTTTTGTCATTGCCTTATAGCCAAACTGAATAGATTTGGACTAGCAAGAGGAAGGCGGACTTTCTTAGGGAGTTGCATGCAAAGGTTCGAACCAATATTGAAAAGAAGAATGAACAATACGCTACACAGTTCAATCGGGGTCGTATCAAGGTACAATTCGAATAAGGAGATTGGGTTTAGCTACATATGCGCAAAGAGATGTTTTCACATCAAAGGAAGTCAAAACTTAGCCCTAGAGGCGATGGTCCTTTCCAAGTACTTGAGAAGATTGGTGACAACAGCGTACAAAATCGATTTGCTAGGTGAGTATGGTAATATTAGTGCAACTTTTAATGTAGTTGATCTATCTCTGTACGATGCAGTCTATTCGAGGGCGAATCTTTCCAAAAAAGGAATGATGAGGACCTCTGAAACAATACCAAGGAGCTCAACAAGGATCCTCTTTAAGGCATTAGAGGACTAATGACCTAGGCTGCGTGCAAAAAAGGTAAAGCAAGCTTTGCAAGGACTCATCATAGAGTTGCACGAAGAAGAGAGGATTTGGTCAAGGCAAGAGCCCTCAAGGATGTTTTCATATTCAATAGTTGGCTTGGAAACTTTGGAAGCGGAAAGAAGTCACCAAGGAATGATTGGTGAAGTTTGTTCCTATCTGCACCTACTAATCGTATATGGATAGTCCCACAAATAGAACCAGAAGGTTGCAAATAGGGAACTAAAGTTTTTGTTCCTATCTGTACGCAGATAGCAACAAATTCCACCGATTTCGTTAGATTTATAACAGATTTCTTGTTATTTTGAATTATAAACATGTTAGTTACTTTCTTTTACATTTGTAAAGAGTATTTGGCCTATTTATCTAGGCGTATCTTCATTAATAAAAGATTAGATGATTATTCCAAAAAAAAAGTGAGTTTTTCTCTGTGAGGGTTTCTTAGTTCTTTAACAAAGAACTACTCTTGATTCCTGATAACAACTATTGTTCAGGGTCAAGCATCGTGCTTAGAATTAATTCTTGTGTATTGAATCTTATTTCCGTGAGTTCGTCAAGTAGGGGTCTATACCACAAGTTGGGTAGGGGTCTGCCTTGCATCTTGGGGGAACAGAGTTTCATTTCCCTTGAGTGAGATTCGAAGGAAACCAGTCCAAGTTCTTCTTGGAGTCTTTTGACAGGTTCCAAAAGGGGTCAAGAAGGTTGGCTTGACTTTCTAGGGTTTCAAGATGTCTTGGGATTCCGCGTCCATTGGCTTTGTGCGCATCATAATCACACCCAAGCCATTTTGCATATAAACTAACTTTTTGAATCAAATAGTTTACAAATATCATTTTCAAAATATAGAGGATATAAGCACCACTTACCTAAGTCCAAGCTAGCTCAAGTAGTCAACAAAGGGTTGATAACTTTCTTCGTCTAAACAAGTCATTAAACACCTAATTACACACTAATTCTATCAAGTAATAATAACCGAAGCTTAAACCTGGACTTAGGACACAAAATGAACCAAAACATTCAAAAGCTGGGGGCAATTCGCAGGTGCAAAGTTGCGATCCTTGCCCGGGATCACAAGAACAGACTCACGGGCATGACTAAGGTTGCCAGAACTAAGCTGCAGGAAAGAACAAATTAGCTGCGGGCATGACTAACTCAACCCTACCCGCGGCTCAAGTTAGAGACGAACTGTGGTTGAGGGAGCCGCCCAACTGCCCATGCCTACCACTTCGGGCCAGCGGCTCAACACTTGCACAACCCCAAACACAAATCTCACACACCCATTTCATCAAACACCTTATGGGCATCTACCCCAAACTCAAATATTTCGAGAAGATAGTTAAACAATCCTCCAACAACACCCAAAACACACTATAATCATAACCCAACAATTAAACATCACGATTCATAATCATTTTGGCATAAACAACTCAAAATCTCACTTAATCATGCAATAGCTACTCTTAATCACTATCATTAGACAAAATCCTACATAAATTAGAGTAGGATTAGAGAAATTACCTTGGGTGTTGAGTTGGGTTGAAGCCTCTAGGTCTCCCTTCCTTGATTGCCCTTGAATTTTTAAGCCTTCTTCTTCTACTACTAGAAAGAGAAAGAGGTAGGGTAGTATTTGGGTAGAGAGAGAAAATATTACGAGGCTAATGAAAGATGAAAACTCTAATTTTATTAAACATGCCCTATGGCTCCAATTGCCATTATACCCTCACTCACATAAAAATATTACCCTTACACTCAATGGTGACCAAATTACAAAAATGCCCTTAAGAGGCCTCTAGTATTACAAGTTGAATCGCGAATTGACCAATGTTGTCAATCTAGTTCTATATATGAAAACTTGGTTGGACTGGTCTAACCGTTGAACTAGGTCTTCCTCCGATTCACTAGTTAGTCTAATTCTAAAAACACTAGCTATAAGGGGTCCTCAAGTTTACTCCTTACTAGTCCTATCTAGGTTGTTGTAGTACAATGTTAACTACCTAATCAAAAGTAAATGCATTAGCTAGGGACAAATCATGTCTAAGTTGTTGTGGTGCAATGTTAACTACCTAATTAAGAGTGAAGGCATTAGACAGGAAAAATCATGAGCAGGGGCGGTAGAGGGCATGCCGGTGAAATTGACGCAAGAAAACTTTTATGATCTTTGTTTATATTACGAGATCCACAGAGGATTTTAGATAGGTTCATACAAGAATACATTGATAAGATGAAAAACAAAAACCATTAAGTTCTTTTCTTTTCCCCTACTAGGATTAGTTCTCGTTTTTTGTTGCAAGCCTTCTTTCTTTCGTTTAAGATCGCATTCATGCATCCTAATTGTTCTTTTGTTTTCCACTGATGGTTACAAGCATCCCATTGATCAATTTGCTATTGTGGTAGTTTTTTCTTCTCCTTCCCCCACCCCAAACCACAAAAAAAAAAAAAAAAAATTGCTTCTTCGCTTTGTTTTATTTTTTGATATTTTAGGTCCACCATTTAACAAACGTACATTTAGTTTTTGCAATTGTGATTTGTTGTATATTAATTCCCAATAATGCAAAATATCAATAAAAAAAATTAAAACAGACAAATTTCATTGCTCTAAACTCTAGATAAGCGGCATTGATCAGTAAGTCCATCTCATTCTGCATTCATTAGAGTCAAAAGCAATTCCACATCAGTACGTGGGCAAAAAAAAAAAAAAAGAAATTCAGCATGTGGAATTGGAGAAACCTTGTGTTGAAGAGAAGCCAGTACAAACATTAAATTTATTAAGTTGGAAAATCATTCAAAATCATCTCTTTCGTGTTTTACAGATTAACTTAATAGTATCCATGCACTATTCTTACTTGTGATGCTATATATATGTATACTACTCCATAATTATTAGGATTATAGTCATCACAATTTCTTCATATATAGATTGATTCCATGTTCGGGCTTTGTGATCAAGCTTAAAATTAGGGAATGAACAAAAGTGGGAGAAAGTGTGAAACTAAATTTTCCCAAAACAAGAGCTATTAATATCTTCATTTCCACCAAGGCCTAGTTCTGTCCAAGGCACACACTCGGGCCAAATCCGAAAGGCATATACAGGTGTGGAAGCTTGCAAGCCCCAGTGATCCCATTAGCAAACCTATCTGGATTGAACTTGTAGGAATCAGGTCCCCATACTACATGATCTGTATGTAATGGGGACACATAACCCAAAACAGTAACACCTTCTGGTATGTTAATATTCCCAACTTTCATCTCCTTGAGGGCCTCCCTTGTGATTACTGACACTGGAGAATACAGGCGCAAGGTTTCATTAATCACCATACTTAGCTGAAAAAAATAGTATAAAAAATAGGATTACTGTAGTTAAATTGCTAAGAAAGGTAAAACCAATGTGCTAATAACTAATTAAATGAAAATCAATATACCACTTTCATCTTTTTTATCATGTCAGCATTAGGAAGATTACTGTTGCATACATCAACAACCTCGACCCGAACACGTTCTTGCCATTCAGGATTGGCTGCTAAAAGCATCAAACACCATGAGATGGAAACAGCAGTGGTCTCATAGCCAGCCAAGTATATGTTTTTGCAGTTATCGATTATGAAGCTGTCGAGAGCTTCTGGGCTAAGTTCACTATTCTTAGCCACATTCAAAACTGTTTGCAATAGGTCTTTCTCGTACCCAGCTTCTTGCCTGTCCTTTACTACCTTCAAAATCAATGTTTTGACCTCCTTCTTCAATGCCCACAACTTCCTGTTGCTCTTTGTAGGAAGATACATATTAATTTACAGGCAATCTTATTCATCTTCGTCAACAATAAGATGATAAATCACTCATTTTTCTTTAATTGAAAAGGCGTAAATCTTTCAGTAATAAAGACACATTATAGCTGAATTAGGGGAAAAACCAGAAGGAATGAAATTTTTGTTTCCATGTTTATCAAAGAGTGCATACCTCATGCTGGGAATACCAATAGAAAATAACATCTTGGAAGATGCCTCTATGAAATCTTTGATCTTAATGAAGATCTCTTCTTCTCTTAAGTAATTGCTCCCAAAACAAGCTTTTGATATAACATCTCCAGAAAAGCTCCTCAAGTGATTGTAAATTCTTATGTCAGCAATTCCACCTTTTGCCTCAATTAGACTATTCCGTGAATTTATCAAGGTCACTGCAGAATCTTGAACCAGTTTTATCATTCCTTACAAAATCAATTTGAAGATAAAAGGTTAGAAAACATTTAATTTACCTTTGAAAAAAAAAAAAGAAACCAATACGACAATCATGTATAGTTAGTACTTTGACTTTCGCCATGTTCATTTCTGGTTCAAGAATCTTCTTTTGATGAGCCCAATGAATTCTATTTGAGGTCAAAACACCATTGCTTAGCAAAACACCAAATTCTTTTGACAGAAATGAAGGTTTACCAAGGTCTAGGGAGAAAGTTGTTCAATTTTGTACATTTTGAGTTGTGAGAAAATTGTTGAGAAAAATATGCTATTCAAGCTAGTATTTGGAATTTTTAATGAGAAATGCTTATTTATCAGATTTGAGGAATGCTTGAGGATAAACATTGTTTAGATGTGGGGGTATTTGATAGTGCATATTTAGTTGGTGTTAATTGCGTGTTTTTCCATTATGTTTTAGTATTTTATTGTGTTTATGAGTTGATTCTACTTAATTTTATGTTTTATGTTGTTTGTAGGTATTCTGGTGTAATTGGAGCAGAAAAGGCAAATTCCAAAAGATTTTTGCTTGTAAAGCATGGACGCGCGGTAGCTGAGAAACTAAGCTATGAGATTAAAGCAGAAATTTTCTATTGTGACTCAAGCTACACTTTTTGCTACGAGATTTTGAAAGACTAGCTGATTTTTTGGAATCAATTATTATCTTTTGTCAATTAGTTACAATTAGCTTTATAGGAAAGTATTATTAGGTAATTAGATTTCTATCAAAAAGGGAAACAATTCCATTTTGTTATAGGATTCCAATTAAAATAGAAAAAGTACGAGATTAGAGGAAAGAATATGGACTACGACTACTCCTTTTGATCGTTCTCTCTCAATTCTCTCTACAGACATTATTCTTCTTTTCTCTCTGTGTGTTTTTTTAACTTCCATAGGGTGTAACTAAACTTCTTTTCTAGTCAAAGGACTATTGAAAAATTGGTTATACAAATTGTGAGATCAAATTTATTTTCATTGTTTCTTTCAGTTATTGATATTTGTATATCTCATGGTTTTAGTGTTTAGGATTATTGTGTTAGATTGAATATTGCCGGTCGGATATTTAATTCTACCATATAATCCCCTGTCATTCAAAATAGATAAGTCTGCAATTTTTTAATTATTTTGATACTTGTGACAACTAGTATATGAGATATACAATCTAATTTAAATGAACCATTGTAGGTGTTTGTTGATTAGAATTGGGCTTTTCTAGTGTGTATTGCAATTGTGAGATTAAATTCTATGGTTGTACCTAGGTCGTCTGTTAATTAGGGAAGTAATTAATTATGTATCTTAATTATTGAAACAGTTAGAAAGAGTTAGCTGTTAGATTGTATCAACAGTTATAACCAATTTATCAGTAATTGTTAGAATTCATTCTTGCATCAATTATCAGTTGATTGAACCAGATTTGATGTTATTCCTTTGGCTAGAGCGTTGTCAATCTTGAATTTCTTCAATTTTATTTCCTACGAATTTGTTTGTTTAGTTTAATTAGCTATTTTTAATTATTCCAAAAACTCTTCTTTTCATATTGGTGACATCGAAATAAATAAATCAATCAATCCTTGAGGAGACAACCCCACTTGTTGCTATACTCAAAATCATCTTTTTATTAAGTAGGTTTTTAACATTAATTTTTGTGCAATTGACACGTGTTCAATTGCCCAAGATAATTACACTATCAGAATAGGAGACATGCTAGCAAAAACATTGCTAAAAGAAAAGGTTCAAAAAAGTAAAAAGTCTAGTATGGAAAGGGAGAATTGTTAAATTCATCGACCAAAGTCGAATGAGTTGAAAAGTTTAAGGTACAAAGTGTCTCCTATTTAAGTTTGGGGGTGTGAGTGAGAATTAGTGTAAAATTTAAAGGTGCAAATTAAAATTTATTTGAACTGGAGTTGTCTTTTCGATTTGAAAACTAATTTTTGGGCTTCTTTGTTATTGAAAAAATATATCTGATAAGTTGGCCCAAATTTGTCATTCAATTCTTTTGCTTTAGCCTAATTTAGTTTCAAATATCAACCTGATTTGTATCCATTGTGGCCCAAATCATCTTATCTTATATATATTAAAAGTGAGAGTTTTGCGAGTGATTTAAATTTTCTTTTCCATAATGCCCTTACAAAACAAAATAATGACATTGTTATGTCTCCAAATAAATTGGCTTTTTTAATAATTGTTAGGGCTTATTATGTAATACTAATATTGAGTATGTAATTTACGAATGTAGGTTTTATTAAAGCATGTTTCCTTAATTTTTTAAGGAATAAGTTTGTGAATTGGAAGGGAATTTCAACTTTTAGAAATTAGAAATTCTATGAAAACTAAATCCTGCCCTTAGAATTGTCTATATATCATAGGAAACTATTGCAATTTTGACCAATTCAAAACAAATCACTATAATATAAGTAGGCAAGGAGAAAAAAATGATTCGCCATTCAAATAGCATTCTAGCATGCAATTTGTGTGTCTAAAATATCTCTCAACACGTACTACTAAGCATCAACAGATTATTGGTTCAGCCAAGGAGGCATTACCCAATTCTTGCCGTCCAAAATGAAAATACAAAAAGTTCCTTAACGTCTTTATTATTTTTCAGTTTCTAAAAAATTTTCAAACTATTTTCCAAAACTTTAAATTTCTTCCATTCACAAATTTATTCCTTAAATGTCCAAAGTTCAATATTTTTATTATTCTTTAGTTTCAAAAAAATACCAAAAATAATTACAAAATTAAAATTGATTCCAATTTACAAATTTATTATATCACTTAGGACAATTATCATTTAACTTAGGATACTTTAAACACTTTAAATGAATATCAGTCTTCATCATATTTTCCCTCCCTAATCCTTTATAGTTTTCTTCTCTTTGATAGTTTTCAAAGAAGTTTTTGACAGTAATTACAAAAAGAGTTACAAACCATTAGTTATGATTATCTAATGGCTTCATATTATTTTAATATGTATTTCAACATCATTTGTTATGTATCCCTCTTTCAAATGTCCTCCAAATAAATCTTTTCCAAATAGATCTTTTCTAATATATAGTAGACTTGATTTTTTTTTATTTGTAATAGAGTAATAAAATGCTTTAAATATTAATGAAATATATAGTAAAATTACATACTCAAACTTTAAGTACACACTCAATCTTTTTAATTCTTTTTCCTGAATAAAGATAGTATTTTAATCGCATCCAATACATGATTATGAAATGAACAAAACCTATTTACTTGTGAATATGTCTATTCATTGTTCACATACAAATTTCAATATACTGCACTTTTAACATTTATTAGTTCAGTTAGCAAAATTTTGACTCTCTTAGATATCCTTATCCGTCTAGATCAAGTTAGGAACCAAAAATTAAGTACTTTTTTTATGCTTAAAAGTGGGAGTTTTGCAAGTGATTTAAATTTTCTTTCCCATAATGCCCTTACAAAACAAAATGATGACGATACTATGTCTCCAAATAAATTGCCTTTTCTTCAAATCGTTCGGGCTAATTATGTAATACTAATATTGAGTATGTAGTCTAGGAATGTAGGTTTTATTAAAGCATGTTTCCTTCATTTTTTAAGGAATAAATTTATGAATTGGAAGGGAATTTCAATTTTCAAAAGTTAGAAATTCTATGAAAACTAAATAGTGCCATTGAAATTGTGTATATATCATAGGAAAAGTATTGCAATTTTATGTAGGAAAACTCCCCGCCATGTGTTTACAGTTTTTACTCATTTATTAGTTCTTTCTTACTTATTTGTCTATTTCTGTGTCCGTTTTCTTTTAGAATAAAACTGAATAAAAGGAACTCTTATCACACGTACTACAAATTTCCAAAATCCAACTTAACATTGCCAAACGAGAAAAACACAAGTTTCCAAACTTGAAAATTTCTAGATGTTCAAAAAAAATAGTGTAAAAAAAACATAAAATTTATGCCTTTAAAAGAAAAACATGCATCCATGAATGTATAGATGAATCTAAAGCAATTGTCTCTATAAGTTGAAGCTTCAAAGATCTTTGAAGTCGCAATCAAAGCTAGAACTCAACAAATTGCAACGGTAACACTTTTCATCTCTTTTAATGAGCTGTCACATAGTCAATCCTATACTTTAATTGCAAAAAAATTTTTTAAAAGATTTCGGATTGTTCCTATTCTGTTATAGTTTATCCTGGTCCATTAAAGCATGTAAATAGATAGTGATTGACCGACAAAGGCAAGTGAGATGTAGTATACCATGTAATCTAGTTTATCTACTGTCTCATAGTGAATATAGACACACAACCATTTGTGTATTTTTATCATTTCAATGCCAAATAGATGAATCAATAATTATTAGTGATGTCTTTTTACATAGTTTTGAATGCTTTTGATGCTTAACCAATTAATATTTAGGGGGCTTTTGGTTCGCACCAGGAAACAACATAACCTATATGATATACTGCACTACCAAGGTTAACCTATGATAAACCAAACAAGATTGGAAAAATATAAATATTAAAATCTGAACTCAAATTAGAACTCGAACTCGATTAAGTATGAGCATTAATTGAGCTTACGCCAACTGGTAGTGCTTATCCACTAATTGGTTGAATTGAGGTTAATGAATTTGAATACTTTAATTTTGGTTAGTCAACTTTGCTAAACTAAACTTTAGAATACGTGAGAGTGGTTTTCTTTTTATTCATTGTGATAGAGTAATAAAATGAATTTAAAACTTTTTCCTTCTTAATCAATTTTGAACAACACATTATTTGATTAAACTTTTCTTCAACATGCAACGCATGTATTTTTACACTAAATATATGGATAATTATGTTAATTATTAGTATTGAAAAAGTATTTCAAAATTGAATGAAGGATTAATTTTAGTAAAAATGGAATGTCCATAGAGCTTGGAGCCAATGGCACTAGGTATTATTTGAAATGGAGCTTGGAGCTTGGAGCTTGGAATTGATTGTTTGAAAAATTGTGATTTTTATTTAGGTTAAAGAAGTGAGAGGGTAATAATTTTGACCAATAGGGATTGTGATTTTATTTTACTATTGATCAGACTAAAAATTAATTCCTAGCCTTAAAGAAATATTCATATTATAAATATTATAATAATGCATTAATACTATAATTAAAAAAGTCAAAAAATCATATAACAATGTTACACACATGTATATATATTAATAATGTTGTATATGTTTTTAAACTATCTACTATTTCAAATCTCCTACTAAGTATGACCTCATAACTAGCTTTGCAAAGATTATTTAATTTAAGAATCATGGGTCATGTATGCCTGAGATTAAATATTTCTTTTTCCTTTAGAAAATGTTGAAGGAATTTCAAAAATTTTATTTATGAAAGTTTTATTATGTAGTCTTAAAATACTCTTAAAATGCACAGTTACTTTAATTTCTCGGTGTAAAATGATATTGGTCAAATATGTTGTATTAAAAGTTGAAAGAAATCAAAAACTCAAATTTATGAAGAATTTCACTGTGTAGTTCTAAAATACTTTTAGAAAATTCAATTATTTGGATTTCTCCATATAAAATGATGTAAGTCCTAAAATACTATTAGAAAACATACTTATTTTGATTTTTCTGTGAAGGATGATGTTAGTCAAGTATGTTATATTCATTTGTTCCAAGAATTGAAAGTCATCCCACAATTCAAAATATGTGTAATTCTATCATTATCTGATGTGGGCTTCTTTCATATTAATTATCTAATATATATTTATTTCATATGATAGTGGATAGAATTTCAAAGTCATCTTGACTCATGTTGTACTAATTTTTGTACAAGGATGTGTCAAAGATAGGCCAAATGTTTCTATTCTTCTTGCAATACTCAATGGTCAATTGAAGAGATCTTTCATCCTTAGATACCGACTCATAGTATAAGAATGGAAATTATGAAGAAATTATGTGTATCAATGATGCCAACATGTGTTTCTTTTCATTCACAATTAGGTCTTCCCTCTTGTGTAATTTTCTGTGTATATTGTTGACAATTAGAAAATCAAAGTTTTTCCACTTTAATTTGTAGCATGGTGCAACTGCTAAAGACATATAAATCTAGTACCTTTGTTCAAATATATAATATTTACATGATTTGCGTAGTTATTAAGTTTTAATATTTAATTCATCTTTTTGGTATGTTTTTTCTATTGTTTTTACTTAAATGAATTAAATTATCTTGACCTCTATAGAACTAAATATCTCTATGATAGCACAAAACATAAGCATATAGTACCATCTTATAGCACAATCCTAACTATTTCGAATTACCCTCAAATTATATGTTATTCATTTCTAACTTATTTATATACACTTTACAATTATAGTTCACTAAGAAATTTGCATTGCTCAAAATATTATGTTTTCCAGTTTAAACTTCTACTATTTATGTACTTAGTTAATAAGGTTAAAAATAAAGTTTCACCTCTTGCAATAACATCGAAGTTAAATTAGTGAAATCTATCACTCAAATTAGCTTAAAAGATCAGGATTTCAATCAACCTGGAGACCTAGCAATGAGTGTCTCATGGTCATATTAGTTAAGTAGTGAATGAAAAGAAGAATGTGTATTTCAATTTTTTAATTTTGGTGTAAAATATCTCAAGACATGCCTATCGACTCAAAACTGGAATCACCATTGCCTAGATAACCAAAAAAAAAAAGTCGACAACATGAGGTGCAGAGATTTTTTTTACACTTTTCTCTAAAGAAAATTGTTTTTCCTTACCCTTTTTGTTACACAATTCCTTACTTGCTTTTTTAAATAAACTTTCCAATTGAGTACTGCGGTTGCTATATATTTTCCATCTTGTGAGTATATATGCTGCCTATTATAAAATAGGATGGAAAGGGGATCATTTTTTTTAACAAAAAAAGGTTATACTTTTAACAGAAAGTGCATGAGATAAAAGAATGTTGTTAATTTTTAATTTTCTTAAAATACCTCACAGCCATTTTTCTTTGTTTACTTTTCATTAAATTTTTAAAATTTCTACTAAAATATAAAATAAAAATAATTTAGAAGTTTTTATATGTTTTGTTAGAGAAGAAGTAGAGTACTCCTAATAAATCTTTTTTAATTATAGCAGACTTTATTTTTTATTAATTGTAATAGAGTAATGAAATGATTTTAAACAATTAGAATTTTTTTAATTAACCTAAAACAATACATTATTTGACTAAGCATCAACAAAAAAAAAAAATCTACAACGTGCAACGCACGTACTTCCTTCCTAGTAACTAAAAATATTGGGCTCAAAAAGTTTACACTTTAACAACATTTGTTAATTTATCGGAGACATCAAACCCAAATGTTCAAACTCCTAATTATCCAAATTACAATTGGTACCTGTCATTTGATCTCACGGACTTTAACATTGCAAGCCTGAACAAGGAAATTTAGTATGCAGTATGATTTGGAAGTACCAATAGAACTCATACACATCAAAATTTGAAGGTAATTGTACACAAATCATTTCTTGTGGGACGAATACTATGCAAATTTTTATGATCTTTATGATCCATCATTTTATTGTATTAATTCAAGAAACCAACTGTTAGGGAATATATAAATTTATGAAAACGTTTCCTTTTTTCTTTTAGAAGGACATATGCATTTCACTAATACTAAACGGTTTTAATTCTCTTTTCATCTCCTCTTTTGACTTTTTGTGATGATTTCTTTTTGAGTCAACTCTGTTGCACTCTTAACGTCTTTGTTGATTTTAAATCTCTACCTAATTAACATGAATCTACTAATAAATATTGTCAATTAAACCTAAAGAAAATAAAACATGATTGTAGCATGCATAAAAACGTGTTACAAATCCAGCATATTAGAGTACAATATCCACACTCTGACATTTTCAACATTCTATACGTGTACCTATATATACCCCTTTTACCCTTTATTTTCAAACTCAGACCGGACCGACCGATCGGACCGAAAACTGATTAGCTATTCGGTCCGAGTAGACTTAAAAACTTTGAAATTAAAAGACTGGTCAAAAATAGAGTTTGACTGGTCAGAACCGAATTTGACTGGAAATAGTAGATTAGACAAACCTGGCCTTTGGTAAGTTTCTTTTATTAAGCTTTTGTCAGCCTAACATTGACTCAAGGCATCTCACCCCAGTGGGCCCACTTTTTTAAATCCAACTACCACCTTTCACCTGTTTATAAACAAAACTTCAAACCTCGGATTCTTCACTTGCTCACCTACCATCTTTCATCAAAATTCTTCCCTCCAAAATAGAAGGAAAAAAAATAAACACAATAAAAGAAAATGAAAATAGAAAGCTTAACCTTAGAGTTAGTGAATTTAGCTGGAATAATAGAAAGGGCAGATGAATTATTTTTAATTTTTAATATTTTTATCATTTCAAAATATTATAAATGAATTTGTTGCTTTATTCTATTTTATATTTGCCAATGATTGAAATGTATGAGACTTTTATATTGTGAATTTGGTGAGTTTGGATAAATTTGATGAGTTGTTTAGTGAATTGATATGAATTTGAATTTCTATTAATGCATTGTGGATGTTTCTTGGTTAAATTTTGAAAGTTTGATTTGCAAGAAAAATTAATACATACACATACATACATACAATCATAGAAACATACATATACATATATTGACCCTAGCCGAATCTATTGACCCCTGACTCCTAAACTTAGTTGGGTCGATACCTAATCTGAATCTGAAAACATAGCTTTTCATCCCTCCCCCTTGTCCTCCTAGAAGGAAAGTTCCAGTGCAGTCCATTGTATATGTTCATATATCGTGCCTAATAATTTATACCTTGTAAAATTATATAACTATCTTCGCATCACCAGCATTATGCATAAATTGTACCTTGTAAAATTATATAACTATCTTCGCATCACCAGCATTATGCATGTAAGTGTCTTTGCATCATCATGTAACTATCTTTGTACAACCATTGGTTAGGAAATTTCATTTTGCAAGCTCGTGCTACGAGTAGAGTATAACTTTAACTACGAACTGTATAAGTACTTAATAGACACTATATGTAAATAAAATCAGTGTTTGAATTCCTCGTACAAAATACTTGCATGGATCCCTATCTTTTGATCTGTCAAATATTTGTACCATATGCAGCAATTATTGTACATGTAGGAGGAAGAGTACAGTCTTTGTCATTAGACCAAAAGAATTCAATTTTTGAAACTTGCACCTAATACCTTTGGCTCTCTAGGCCTCTGTGTAGTGTTTTGTGCCATTAAGCCAAAGGTTTCAATTATTGGAGAAATAACCATTTTGACCAACTTGTGAGGATGCATGAAACTGGGGTACAACTCACAAAGCCCTTCATAAGACTTCGAATTCTATAGGATAAGTTCTTGAAAATGCATAATTGGACAAATAATACTTTAGAAAACACATGTTGATTGGCTGCAAGTGTGAATTTCTTTTAGATATTATAGCATTTGGCTATGTCTTTTGATGGCAACTGTTACTATTGAGAAGGATGAGACCAAAATTATGACCTGACCATTGATGCTAACTTCTGATTTTTCTAACTGCTATAATTATTTTATAGTGACTTTGTCTTGGGCTTTGTAATGGGCTGCAGCTGTAATTTAATCATAATATACTGGTAAATCTGTTATTATTTAAAATTTTTGGGTTGAATTATGTCCACTTTGTAAAATGATTTGCTGTTTTTTGGGGAACAATTTTCAATTAGAAATCATTTTATGAGAAAATTGATTAGAAAATTGGATACTAGACATCATAAAGCATTGAAAACACAAATATTTGTGTATCTGATGGGTAGACTATAGACAAACTTTTGCAAACGTTTGCTGACTTCCGCATTACTTTATCCACTGGTAAAAAAATCTACCTACTAATGTGAGCGATGAAAGTATTTATCTCAGTGCTGTTATCATTATCCTTAATCACCGAACGCTTGATTGCATCCCTTAATTTTTCTGCTTTCTTCCTCATTTCATGTCCTTCTGTTGAATCCATCAATCCTTTTACAGCGTTTTCAACTACTTCTGCTTTAAAGGATTCATCTTGATGTACGAAATCCCCCACCATTAGACCTGTTTTCAGGACCTTTGTCACAAGGATAGCATTTCTTGGCTGGTTAGAATGCATAGGCCATGCTGCCATAGGCACTCCCATGCTAATGCTCTCAATGCATGAATTCCATCCACAATGACTCATGAATCCACCTATTGATGGATGGCCAAGAACTTCCAATTGGGGGACCCAATCTCTCACAATAAATCCTCTTCCTTTAACTCTCTCTTCAAACCCTTCTTGCAGTTGAACTTTCCTACCTTCTCCTGCAAAAACATCTCCTCTATCGGCATCTCTCAGAACCCATATGAAATTTTGGTCACTTCTTTCCAATCCTGTCGCGATCTCTTCCACTTCTTTGTCTGATAAAGAAGTTGATGACCCGAACGAAACAAATATAACTGACTTGGGAGCTTGCCTGTCAAGCCACTCCAAGCATTTATGAGATTTGTTAGATTTCTTATCCTCAGTAATCACCAGTGGGTTAAATGATCCGATTGCCCAATACTTTTCTGTTTCACCAATCTTTGCTTTAGTGAGGAGTTTAATATATTCACTCTCTATCAATCTGGATGAATTCTACAAATTTCCCCAATTACGCTTTCTTGATTCTTGTTGCAATGTAAAGAATTCTTCAAACTCTTGTGTGAAGCTGCTTTTAAGAGAGTCATGAATGACAACTAGTCTTTTTGTTGTACTCGAGAGTTCTGTTAGAAGCGCATAAATGGGCTCCCGGAGTTGCAGTGTTGCCGTAAAGGCAGGAAAGAGCTGTGTTGGGAGTTTATTAGGGGTGTTTGGGTTAGGAGGAGGATTTCGAAAGGGTGGTACTGAGAATTCATGGAAATAAATATTGGAAATGGCTCGAGGATCCCATCCATGGACTCGATATTTGACCTGGCGGTTATGATTGGCCGTGCAAACGTAGTGAACGGGTATATTATAGGATGAGATATGGCGAGAGAGGTGAAGGAGCTGGTTGAGATGGCCTTTTGCTGGAAGGGGCACCATAACCACCACCACATTTGCTCTCTCATCAATGACATTTTTGGCTTCATTTTCAAGGATGTGAAGGTTTGCCATTTGAGGGCTTTTTGTCACTCAATATTTGTGTTTTGGTCTAAAATTAATGGATCGAGTATATATAGATGAATATGCAACCACATTGCTCCCAACCGAATTTGCTGTCAACCACTAAAAACCAGTGTTTTCAAACCTGGACCGGACCGGCCGGTTCGACCGGTTTAACCGCGAACCGGCTAGGCCTCCGGTCCGGTCCACCATGAAAGCCGGAAGAGTTCAAAAAACCGCCTAGAATCGGTTGAACCATGCGAACCGCCTGAACCGTTTGACCCGCCGGTTTTTGAATTTTGAATTTTGAATTTCAAAATTCTTATTTGGGAAGAATGAAGTGAGAGGTCCCGTGGAGCTTCGAACCAGGGACCTCTCACTTTCATTGCAAGCTCCCAACCACCAGGCCATCATCGCTTTTGTTGTTTTGTACTTATGAATCATTTTATTTATTCTTTCCTTTAATTCCTTTATTAATCATTTGTAACAAAATTAATTGGTTCATACATTTTTAGTTTCTTTATTTCTATTAATCATGTTTAATGAATTTGATTGTTTCTTACTTTTCTAGTTTCTTTGTTTTGTTTAATAAATTTAATTGATGCTTATTGTTTTTGTTTCTTTGTTTCATTTATTAGTCATGTTTAATAATATTAATTGATTCTTATATTTTTAGTTTGGCATCTAAATTCATTACATTAAAGAAATCTTGCATTTACTTTTATTAAAATCTCTCATACTAAGACTAGTCCTTTTATCAAAATTGTTTAATTATTAATTTATGACTAAAATATTTTCCGAATTAGAAGTTTAGCATTTGGCTCCAAGAAGTTAAAATGCAAATTCAAACTCAAAATTTCAATATGACTGCTACGTACCATGCACGTGACTAAGTTGTATTTTTTGTATTAACTACACATGAATACATTATATCTGTAATTGTTAAAATTTTGTCGGTTGTCTTACTTTGCCTAGTGTCAAAGATTTTAAGACACATATTTGTTTTAATAAAGGCATTAAGCGACCAATTTCATGCACAACTAAATAGTGGAACCAAAATTACAACTTTTTTTTTAAATATTATGAACATTTTAATTTTTTACGTGATGAAACATCTATCTTTTACTACTAATATTCTAGGCTTTTGACTGTATTTTTTTTATCACTTTTGCCAACGTTAACTAGTGCAAAACCTATTCGATATCTTCAATATTTTTACCCCTTTTATTTTTATTTTTTAGTAGTGAATTACCATCGAATAAAAAATCTCTACGTTGGGGAACGTATTGATTTGGAAGTATTTCAATGTAGCTATCTTTTGGATAGTGGTGAAAATAATGATTGGTAATTCTAATATTTTAACTATAAGTGATAATTAGTAGTAATTAAATTTTTATGTGTTTTGTTGCATTCTTTTCTTTTTTAAAGTTTTTTTTTCGTGTTTATTTATTTTGTTAATTGATTTTTTTTAATTTGATGATCGGACTTATATCTTTGTATTGACTTTTTAAGGTTAAATTGAAAAAGTTGTCAAGGTAGTGATATTCACATGGGTATTGATGCTTTGTGGTGACAATGAAGGAATTTTGTAATTGAAATTATTTACCTTCGATATCAGTTATAAATTTACGATAAATATAATATAATTAGTTGTTAGATTCTGTGATATTTTTTTATGAACCTCTTTAATATGTGAAAGAAAAATAAGCATGTACTTTAATTAGTATTTGAATTATACTTATTAATATTATTTATATTTGTAATGAATTTATGAAAAAAACGTGTGATGATATTTCACTAAGTTTCAAGTATGAGTTTTAAGATTTTTTTTGTACAATTGTGAAAAAAACGGTTGAACCACAGGTCCGACCGGTCCGACCGGTCCGACCTTAAACTGGACCTCCTCCGGTTCATTGGCCGGTCCGGTTCTGAAAACATTGCTAAAAACACCTTAAAATTTGGGATAATTTTAGAAACCTCCCCTAAGGATTCTGATAATTTCATCTAGCAACCCTTAGGTTTCAAAAATTACATATACCTCCTTTAAATTTATTATTTTGGTAACAAAAACTAAAGGAAAAATTGACCTAGTCAAAAATTTAAGTGAATAACCTTAAATAACCTCATCTAACTAAAATTTAATTTACTTTCTCTAAACCAATTTTTATTTATCTTCTCCACATAAAACTTCTACACCACCACCACTCCCCCATCTCATACTACCTACTAAAACCTTCAATAACACCATTAAAAAGTCTAGTCTTTAGCACTATTAAATTATTTAATCCAAAACCAAAAAAAATTCAGACTATTAAAGTAAAAAAAATTTCATTTGCTACCATAATAGACATTGTGATTCCTTGAATTTTGCCCATCAACCTTAGTCTCGATCCTTTTTATACCTTCAAGATTCAACTCCACAAAAGCAAAATCAAATATTATTCATTTATGCAAAAATATGTTTTAACGCAAATTTGAGTATCTCATGATGACCCACAAATAGTGACTTACAAGCTATTGAATAATGAGAAAGAATGACTATGGCGGTGATGGAAGAGTTTGCTTTGAGATTTATTTAGAGGGTTAGACGGATTGGAGAAACATAATAAGAAAAGTTGCAAGATTTAGGAACGAGAAAGAAATGAAAAATAGTGGTTTTGGAAAATTTTTATCTATTAATATGTTAAAGTTAGTATGGTCATTTTTTAATGCCAGAGGAGGTCAATGTAATTTTTAAAACCTCAAGGGTGTTAAGTGAAATTGACAGAATCTCAAGAGAAGGTTCTGAAATTATCCTTAATTTTTCTGGAAAGAAAAGCCAAAATGCAGTGAACTGATGTCCTGGTTTGGATGACTCTATCACTAAATCATTCGAGTTGAAAGCATCTCCGGAGGAAAGGACAAAAAATTTTGATTAATACGTGTTGTCTTTCTTGTACAACTCCGGCTGCAAACCGGATCAAATTGCATGGACATGATGCTTTCAATTCACCGTAAAATATTTCCTATAATGTATGTATTCCAAATTGCATGACGTTTTCATTGCATTAGTGACAAACCAATAGAGAAAAACAAGCCAGACAATTTTTCATTTTTTTCCTTTTCATTAAAAAAACTTCCTATTCGTAATATACGTAACAGTTTGTAAGGGAGTGCTTCAACTTATACATAAGGCCAAATTTATTCATCCTTTCTTTAAATCAAATTCTTTAAAACTCAATTTTAAGTAATGAAGTTGATTGGTAGTGGGGAACTGCTGTTATAAGTGGGGTATTAATTAAACAAATGCCTGTTTTCTTCTGTGTTTCCAAGCTATAGCAATTTACCTGATGTAAATATGCATGAAATATTGAATGTAAGGAGGAAGCTAAGTGTCTTAAATGGGATGCCAGCATTTTGAATTCATGGATTAGTGTCCTCTTGATACATCCTGATCTAACTTCAATAGGACGCCGGCATTTTGAGTACATGGTTTAATATCTGCAATCCGGAGCCATCAGGCTTTTGAACTAAAGCTAAATTGTTAGATAAAAAAAAAAAAAAAGCGATACACGAATTCTTGCACGTTATACATCATCAAAAGTTAAAAAAAAAGGGGAATTTCTTGTTGCTACAAGTTTCATAATTTTGAACATATGAGAAAGCATATCAAGAAATAAACCTATTTGTCGCAGATTGAATTTGCTTTGGCATGAGGTACTTTTTTTGGACGTTCATATTGATAGATTACTTAAAAAATTTATCAATTTTAGTAACGAGTTGTTGTCACGATATTTCCTTTTGTGCTTAGAGTGCAGTGGGTCATCTGTATTAGGTTTTTGTTGGTGTTGTGGAGTTGTTTTTATCTATTAGAATAGTTCTACAAGGCCAAATATAGGTTTCTCTGGCATTATGAAATTGCTTCCATTTCCAGTGGATTTAATTGATCAACGGCCAAACTCACAGCTACAACTCCATTATTCAAGCATTTTTCCCGTAGGCTGTTATGAAGCTAGAATTAGATGGTCTTTTGTCAGAGCAGTGCCATGACCACTGCTACTCTTGTTTTCCAATGAAGTCCATGTTGGCCAAATCTTTTAAGATTTTGTGTGTCGACCATTTAACAAAGGTGAGAAGTGCTTTGCAAGTGGCTTGATTTTCTTAATAAATGATATCGTTTGTTTCTTGTTCCAAAGTGACAAAATGCTATCACAGAGGATTACAAAAATGTTTACATAACTATATACGTATCTTGTTCTCTTCGTCATTAATTTTACACAGCTGTGGCATTTTTATCTTTTTTTTCTTAGTTGTTTATAGACATCCCAACTTGAAGCTTTTGAAAAAATCTTACATGCCAATCTTATATCATCCCATGTTTATTTACATTTTAAGTATCGGATTATATATCCTTGTTAACTCAATTAATCTCTTGTACATAGGATAAAATAATCACAGGGGACAGTGATATTAATCATTCCGAAATGACTATTAGATGGGATAATAAAATTTTTGATTAATTTGCCCTGCTACCACAATGTGCACCATCGCGAGCACCATCACTAGCACCAATGTGTACCACCACTTCCACTAGTACCTTGCACCACCACAAAATTGCACTATTATCATCACCACAACCGTTAATCACAACCACCACACATCACAACCAGAATTGAGCACCCCCACCATAATACTAGCACTCCCACCATCTAGTACCATACACTACTATCATCGAGCACCACCACCCCTACCATGTACCATCACCACCACGACCATCTATTACCTTGCACAACCGCTATTTCAAAATAAAAATAATATTGTAATTTTGGGCATTTTAGTCAACAAAAGCAAAATTCAATTATCAACAAAATACACAATCGTTTAAGATATTCCATCAAATCCCATATCAACTAAACATTAGATAACTCTGAGGATGATGCATCCCAAAATTCATAATCCGAGAATGAGTAATCTTTATCTTATTCCTCCGTGAACCAAATGAACTCTACGATAAATAATTTTGAAATTCAAAGACGGCCACTTTCATAGCATCAAATTCATACATTATTTTATTTTTTCCCCTTTTTCTGATTAATTATTGTTGGGTTATCCCACATCGGCTGTGTAAGGTTAGCCACCAATTTACATGGGAAGGCCCAATAATAATCAATGCAACAAATACTGCCCAGTTACAACAACTCTACCACCAACAATCTGGCTAACCGGGCTGATGATTAGATCCAACATAGGGCCCGATGTGTGAGGGTAGATTGTTGGCTATTCCCACATTGATTGTGAAACGGCCTAGGCCCATTAAAATGTAAAAGGAAGCCTTGTGTTTATAGATAGCGCAGGGGTGGTGGGAAAGCCCAATAACACCCAACAATAGCCGTCCAAAGTTCAAGAGCTCAAATCCACGCATGATTATTATTTTTGTTTAGTCACAATTCAAATGTTATTAAAGCATAAAATTGTCTTTTTTCTTTTCCCTATCATGTTAATAAAGTTTTTTGAGTGTTATTTTTGTAATTTATCTTTACCTAAAAATAGTAGAACTACATACGGTTTTTTAATACAAATAATGTTAAAAAATCTATGTTATAGATCCTTTAAAAGATCAAATCATTGTATTATTCTGACAATAAATGCATGCTTCGAGTATAATATTAGTTGAGTGAATAATATTCTAGGGAGAAGAAATTTCAACGGATTAATAAAAGTTTTTTCGCTTTCATGAACTTAAGAAATATTTCAATCTTTAATGTATCATTTAGATAAAAATGCTTTAAGAATATGCAATATAAGGCTTATCAAATAACGAGAAATTGGAAGTATTAAATAAGATAGAAGAAATTAATTTGGATTAGTTGTGGCGCACACATCTTTCAATTATTGAATAATTTCACAAAATTAATTAGTTAGATTGTTAACTTTAAAGTTAATATGGCTCGAAGAAGATTTTTGTACTTGTCATTATAAGTTCAGCTTCAGCTTAGCTCAGTAAGCCAAAAAAAGCTTAAGGTGTATGTGTATGTACACAAAATTACTTAAGATTAACTCGAACTCCAATGGATAAAAGCTTGTTTGATCTCAAATTTAGTAATGATGTAACTAAATTCATGCATAATGTTGAGCTTTTTTTTTTTTTTTTTGACATATAATGTTGAGTTTGTTAAAATACAAAATCAAACTTAAGCAAAATCGTATTTGGTTTAATAGGATTAATGTAACAAATTCTGGGCCCTTTTGTTACATTAATCACTCCCGTTCTCCTCTCTCTTTTGATTGTTTCTTCACTCTCCTGATCTTTGGCTGGTTTCTCTTTCTCATCTTTTTAAGGTTTTCCTTTAGTTTCATCATTTTTTGTCCTCTTTTTATCCTTTACAAATATCAGCCGAAATTCTTCATTTTTCACACATTCAATACTTGCACTGCGGTTGATAGCTGGTCACCATTCTCATCCTCAAAATTTAAATTTCAAGCCGGCTGTATACCGTCAAGACATCACACCACAAGGCTAACTAGTCTAACTAATTAAAACTTGAGTGCTTGCATTAAACTTTAAATGAATACAGGAACAAAAGTAAACACGAAAATTAGAAGAGAGAGGATCTTATGCTTCGCTATTAAGTTCTATAGTCGCATTCTACTATGAAGTTCAGCCGAATTTTTGACCTTAAACTGCGTTGCATTAATACTAGGAGTAATACGATGTTTGATGATCGAGTCTCCACAAGGAACTTCTAGGCTATGCTTAAGACTGGAAGTCATACTTAGGGCTCAAAGTACTGTTTTCAGAACTGGATCAGATTTGTCGGTTCAACCAGTTGAATTACAAAACGATTATATCGTCGGTCTGATCCTGTATAAAAAAAAATCATATCGGACTATTGAACTGGTTAGTTAGATCAGTGAGACTGTTGAACCGGTTCCTTTTCCGATTCTAAAAACACTAGCTCTAAGGGATCCTCATCAAGTTTACTCCTTGCGGGTCTTGTCTAGGTTGTCGTGGTACAATGTTTATTAACTACCTAATTGAGAGTGAAGGCATTAGCCAGGGGACAGACCATGCCTAGGTTGTCGTGGTACAATGTTAATTACCCAATTAAGAGTGAAGGCACTAGCCAGGGACAGATCATGAGGGGTTGGTTGAGGGCATGCCAATGAAAGTGATACAAGAAAACTTTTATAATCTTCGTTTATACTACGAGATGACAAAGGACTTTAGACAGGTTCGTAGAAAAGAACATTGATAGGATGAAAAACAAAAACCATAAAGTTCCTTTCTTCTCCATTTGTAGGATTAGCTCTCATTTTTCGTTGCAAGCTTCCTTCTTTCGCTCAAGATCCCACTCACGCATCCTCATTGTTCTTTTGTTTTCCACTGACAATTGCAAATATCCCATTGATCTATTCAGAATAATTTGCCGCTGTGGTAGCTTTTTCTTTTTTTCTTTTTCTTTTTCCCTCACTTCTTTGCATTGTTCTATTTTTTGATCTTTTAGTTCGGCCATTTACCAAATGTACATTCACTTTTAGCAATTGTGATTTGCTGTATATTAATCCACAACAATGCAAAATATCAATAACAAAATTAAAAATGGACAAATCACATTGCTCTAAACTCAAAACTGAGCGGCCTAGATCAATAAATCCATCTCATTACTGTGTAACAGCTGGTTCTGCATTCATTTTTAGTCAGAAGCAATTCCACATTAGTACGTGGAATTGGAGAAACCTTGCGTTGAAGAGGAGCCAGTACAAACATTAAATTTCTTAAGTTGGAAATTTTACATTCATTGATCGAAATCATCTCTTTCTTATTTTACACATAAACTTAATAGTAACCAAGCACCATTCTTCGGTATGATGCTGTATATATGTGTACTGCTACTACTCCATAATTATTAGGATTATAGTTATCACAATTTCTTCATATACAGATTGACTCCGTGTTCTGGCTCTGTGATCAAGCTTAAAATTGGGGAATGAACATAAGTGGGAGACAGTGTGAAAATTTGCCAAAACAAGAGCTATTAATATCTTCATTTCCACCAAGGCCAAGTTCTGTCCAAGGCACACTCTCGGGCCAAATCCAAAAGGCATATACAGGTGTGGAAGCTTGCAAGCCCCAGCGATTCCATTAGCAAACCTATCTGGATTGAACTTGTAGGAATCAGGTCCCCACACTGCAGGATCTGTATGTAATGCAGGCACATAACCCAATACAGTAACACCTTCTGGTATGTTAATATTCCCAATTTTCATTTCCTTGAGGGCCTCCCTGGGGATTATTGTCACCGGAGGATACAGGCGCAAGCTTTCATTAATCACCATACTTAGCTGAAAAAAATAGTGTCAAAAACAGGATTACTCTAGTTAAATTGCTAAGAAAGGTAAAACCAATGTGCTAATAACTAATTAAAATGAAAATCAATATACCAGTTTCATCTTTTTGATCATGTCAGCATCAGGAAGATTACCGTTGCATACATCAACAACCTCGACCCGAACACGTTCTTGCCATTCAGGATTGGCTGCTAAAAGCATCAAACACCATGAGATGGAAACAGCAGTGCTCTCATAGCTAGCCAAGTATATGTTTTTGCAGTTATCGATTATGAAGCTGTCGAGAGCTTCTGGGCTAAGTTCACTATTCTTAGCCACATTCAAAACTGTTTGCAATAGGTCTTTCTCGTGCCCAGCTTCCTGCCTTTCCTTCACTACCTTCAAGATCAATGTTTTGACCTCCTTCTCCAGTGCCCACAACTTCCTGTTGCTCTTAGTGGGAAGATACCTATTAATTTACAGGCAATCTTATTCATCTTCGTCAAGGATAAGATGATAAATCATGCTTTTTTGCTTTAGTTGAAAAGGCGTAAATCTTTCAACAATGAAGACAGATTATAGCTGATTTAGGGGAAAAAAGAAAAGGAATGAAATTTCTGTTTCTGTGTTTATCAAAGAGTGCATACCTCATGCCGGGAATACCAATGGAAAGTACCTTCTGGGAAGATGTCTCTATGAAATCTTTGATCTTAATGAAGATCTCTTCTTCTCTTGAGTAATTGCTTCCAAAACAGGCTTTCGATATAACATCTCCAGAAAAGCTCCTCAAGTGATTGTCAATTCTTATGTCAGCAATTCCACCTTTTGCCTCAATTATACTATTCCATGAACTTATCAAGGTCAATGCAGAATCTTGAACCAGTTTTATCATTCCCTACAGAAATAAATTTGAAGATAAAAGGTTAGAAAACATTTAATTTACCTTTGGAAAAAAAAAAATAATATGGCAGTCATGTATAGTTAGTACCTTGACTTTAGCCATGTACATTTCTGGTTCAAGAATCTTCCTCTGATGAGCCCAGTGAACTCCATTTGAGGTCAAAACGCCATTGCCTAGCATAGCACCAAATTCTTTTGATACAAATGAAGGTCTACCAAAGTCTAGGGATGTGCATGTAGTTATCTGTCGCACCATGTCATGTTCAGTCACATGTAATACTAGAGTGTTGCCTAGAGAAAACATGAAAACATCACCTGCGATTTAGCACATCATACAGATTCGTTAGTCAAATTTAATACTATTCAGCTTAATTTACAGGCAAGGCTAAATATTTGACATTAAACTGCCTATCTTCAAATTTCCTAATGTATAGCTGATCAAGAAATTAACTGGTAGAAAAATATTTCTCATTTTATTTAGCCAATAGTGATTTTAATTACTAGATCCTGTTGACAAACTGGAGGACGCATGTTTTAATTTGTACCACTTACGGAGATGGATGAAATATAACTGGAGGCTACTGTACACCTTTACTCTTTTTCTTTTTCTTTTTCTTTTTAATTTATGGTTGGTTCTCAACCAATTTCAGGCCAAAAGTTGACAATGAGTATTTAGATTGACCTCTTAATCATGAAATTTGATTCAAGTCCTAATAGCCTAGCTAATCTTTAAAATATTTTAAATCAAACTAAAATTTGAGAACTCTTTCTTTGCTATAGTTAGAGGAAGCTTGATGGTTAAAGATGAGAATGCATGTGTTAGTAAATTTACCATATTTCTTCTGCCATTGCTCAAAATAGGGGTGGATAACATTACTGTAGTTGTGTTCCATGGGAGCACCACCAATGGCGGTGGTCTTGGCAGTGACAGTTTGAAACTTCTTCATCTCCAATAAATTTCCAAGTAAAAATGTTGGTGGCGGTCCACTTATCCCTTGCTTCCTCAGGGCCGATCTAAGCTTCTTTGGTCTGGTCACTAGTGCTCTGTGCAAACGCAAAAGCAGCCCCGCTCCACCGATCAAAGCTAGCGAAATAAAAATTTTCACCAGGATTTCAACTTCCATAACTCGTTTATGATCAGTATTACTACTTTCTCGCCCTCTCTCTCTCTCTCTCTCTCTCTCTCTATATATATATATATATATATATATATATATAGCTAGCGCTACGCAAGCACTCTTGTGGAATTATCTATAAGGCTTATTGATAGATATATATATATATATATATATATATATATATATATATATATATAGATAGATAGACAGATTGATAGGTACCGTCTACCTAGATGTGATTAAACTTCATATAATTTACAGTAGTGCAAAGTACCATGTTGAAAAAATCAGCCTGGTAATTAAGATAGGGAATTTTTACATTGTTAGTGCAAGAAATTTATCTCACTGGTGAAAAACTTAACTTAGTTGTCTTGACTTGTGGAAACTATATTCCAATTGATGAAGCAGAAATAGCAAAATAAGGAAGATTTCCTCAACATGTGCCAAATTGAAAAAGAAAAGTTCGAGTTAAAAATAAATGAATCCTTTTATAAAAATAATTCTTTGTGGGAAATTGGCCAATTCTTTAAAGCAGAATCAAAAAATTGAAATGAAAAAGGGGAGCAACACCACACGATAGCATACAAGGGGTAAGAGCATGTTGACAGATTGAGCTACCTTCATACCATTAAATCTCTTTAAATTGTTCCTAAAATTTAAGGGTTTTCTAAGTTTATCTATTTATAATATTTAGAGGTAGGACTTACGTTCCCCTTCATCCGTATATCCTGAGTTCTTTTAATAAAATATGATGCTTTAAATAAACAAAAATTATCTTAGTCTATTTTTATAAAAACCTGTATAAGAAAATTATATACATGTCCACTTATAGTTTTGTTGAAACTCATTATTCTTCTACAAAAAACACGTTGTTTTATTTTTTAGAGAGTTATGCCATTATAACATTGTACTTTTTCTGAATTCCTTTCTACTATTTAAATCAATCTTTTCATAAAGTATATTACTTTGACTTTCTTCCTTCTAGCACTAGCTAGATGTCATATGCAAACAGCCTACAAAGCCCATCTAAATTTCCAACATTAATATTAAATAGCAAAGATGGATCAAAAGAGAGGAGTCACAATTAATGGAAAATCATCAACTTCTGCTAAAATTTGAGATCAAACTAGCTGTTCATTTCAACAAGTTTATCTTCTTTAATTGTTGAATTGAAGTTTTTCGTTAAAAAGTTAAAATGTAAGATACACGCTACTCCATCTATTCTCTTTCACGTCAAAATGGCCAAACCTATTAGTTTTTTTTTTTTTATATGCACGTCTACATCATTTCGGATCCTCGTGACAATAGGTGCAAATTTAACACCTCAAAAAAAAAAAAAAAGAAACTGCCATTCTTTTAATATCTTTTACCAACTACCATAAAACTTTTACATATATTCGGTTCACATTTCTATTTATGTGCCTTGTAATTTAAAAAGGCGTAACAATTTAATAACATTTTCTTACATTAATATATATATTATTATAGTTATCTGACTCTCTTTTAAACTATAAAATTTATAAGTGAAGTCGCGAACTCTATTAATATAAAATTTTTCCCAATAACTGGGTGCCAACTCAACACTATCAATGATAAACTGCAATGCGGATGTGTTTTTCTGCTCTAAATAAATGGGTCGACTCTATCAATTTCAAGATTCCAATGCACCAAACTTCCATGTAGAAAGAGCAATGATATAGTTGAAATAGAACTTCAGAAAGATTCTTCGTACAAGATTACTGATCAAAAGACAGATGTATTCTTTCACTTACAGAATATTTTCGCGTTATATTAGTAATTTCCTTCTAGGCTTCTTTGCCTCAAGTATAACAACTTGCATCACTGGCGAATAAAAGGGAGGTGGGGAGCGTGAATCCTCGTCAACCTCCCCCCTCCCAATGTGGGGTGCGTGCTCGCCTGTTAGGAAAATTCTTATATAGATCAGGTATACGGTTCTACCTGTAGATCTTGTAGTCTAAAATAAAGTTACATAAGCACTCTTACATCACTTTTTTATCTTAGCATGTATCATTATGCACTTTTTAAATCACAAAGTCCAAAAGTGAGGCCATAGACCTGGTTCATTTAAAAATTTTTCCCGCCGAATTTGAATAGAATTGTTATGAAATAAACTTTTATTTCCCAACTCAAAATGTGATAAGCATAAGCCCTTTGATGTGTTCTTCAAGTCACAGAATGGAAGTTATGGCTTTGTTTGTTTGGTTTTGTTTTTTAAAAACATATTTTTTAAAAATTCATATATATTTTTTAACAAATTTTCTATTTTAGAAACACATTTATTGAGAAAAAAAATTTTAAAACTGTTACAATAATATTTTCTAAAAAAATACCTCAAAAAATAACTATTCAAACGGAAGCTCCTTAAAACCAGAATCTTGGATCTGTCACTAACTTGCACCACTAATTTTTCGTTTATTGCTGATAAAAAATCTAAAGGACACATGCATGGTGACAAAGTTCTTCTCAGTTTTGGACAGCCAAGTATTGAAGAGGCAAATAATCAACTGAATTGATGCAGAGATACAGTAGCATATTTTAATATTTACACGGACTCATTTGTTTTTTGTTTTGGAAAATTCATATGCTTTTCTATCTTAAATTTTAAATTTTATAGTGCATTTACCAAGAAACAAGAGGTTTCTACCCTTTTCCGCCTCACTCTTTGGTCAGTCTGAAGAACGCTGGTTTTGAGAATAAGTTGTTGCCCTTTTCCAAACCTTACACGTGAGGAAAAAATGACATGGTTTTTTAATGTTTTATCTATCACACTTTCACTATTTATATGCAAGTTATTATGTAGAAAAGTAATTTTTCTGGAGTCGTTTACACAACAGTGGAAGAAGAAATGTTCTAAAAGTGGCTTCGACAGTAACGTTGGCCGAATTGTTTCTCGAAGCAATTCACACAACATTCAATATGAATTTGAATGGTGAAAATTTAGAAATTTGAGGGAATTGGAGAGACTGGAAAAGAATATTCAACAGTGTAGGAGTTGGGTTTATCGCCCTATTCGTGTGATACCCTTTTGTTCTTTATTACTATTATTATTATTTCTATTTGTGGTATAAGTAATTTTCATGTCTCAAACATATGTAATTAGTTGGCTGCTTTGAAATTTCATAGCACTGTGCTAACAGAAGCACCAGATCATGTTGGTGCAGTCGTTTTGCAGTTCTATGGAACCTTAATCAATTTGACATGATTATATTCCATAACAGTTGGGAGGATTAATGGTTGATGCCAAAGTTAATTTTGAAAATTCTAGTACACCGGGTGCAAAATAGCTTTATATGTCTGAATTTGGTTTTATTATCACTAAATTTCGGTTCAAATTAGCTTTTATCTTTTTATCAATTCGATTTCGAGTCAATCTTAAGTAATTCTGTAAACATACATGTACATAAACATTAAGTTATTTCTTTCCCTTTTGCATACTAAACTAAATTAAAGCTGAACTTAAAATTTAAAAAGCATAAATCTTCTTACCCCAATTAACTTTAAACTTAACAATCTCAACTAATTAAATTTTGTGAATACTATTCTATAATTAAAAGAATCAACCATCCCATCTACTACCTCCAATTTCCTGTTATTTGATAAGACTTATATTGCATATTCTTGAAACATTTTTATCTAAATGACGCATTATAAATATTGAGATATTTCTTAAGTTCATGTATTAATCCGTTCAAGTTTCTTTTCGCTAGAATATTATTCACTCAACTAGAATTATAGTCCAAGCATGCATTTATGGTGAGAATAATATGATAATTTGTTCTTTTAAAGGATCCATAACATAGATTATTTACAATTATTTACATGAAAAAAAAAATGTACTACTGTTTTTATGTGTGGATAAATTATAAAAATAATTCTCAAAATTTTTTTCATGTACATGATAGGAAAAAAAGGGACAATTTTCATACTTGGATAGCTCTTGAATTGTGACTGAACAAAAATAAAAATAAAAATAATAATGCGTGAATTTGAGCTCTTTAATTGTGACTGGATATTGTTGGGTGTTATCGGACTTTCTGACTACCCGAAAGCAGTTTTGAGTAAAAGGCTTCCCTTTACACTTATAAACGATACAAGGCCCGTTTCACACTCGATGTGGACCCAACAATCTCCCCTCTTGCACTGGGCCATGTGTTGGATCTGATCATCAACATATCCAAATTGTTGCTCAGCAGTGTTGTAACTAATGTCAACGCTGGGTAACTGTCAATGGGGCCGGGCAAGCCCGAACTCGGCTCCTTCGGCCCAAAAAAAAGCCCGTGAGCTCAACTTTTTATTGAGCCGGGTTGAGTTTAGGACCTAAATAGTAGACCCGAAATATATTTGAGCCGAGCTTGGGCCTCAATAGGTTCAGCCCGTATAAAGCCCAGGCTCAGAAAACAAATTATAATTATATAATATATATATGTATAGTAAACCCCACCTAAATATAAAATTACCTTCCTATGCCCATATATAATATAAAAATATTTATAATATATAAATTAAATTCCTAAAATTATCTCTCTCTCCTCAAACGATTCTATCTGCCTGAATCCCTAATGTTCCTCTCTATCCCTTCAAAGAAAGAGTTGCCACCCTAATCAGATTGTCTAAAAGCAGAAGCTGAACTTTAAACAACGACTAAAGGCTTTGGATCGTCCTCACTTTCTTCAAAAGTCTTCTCACTTTATCTTCTGAGTTGGGCTATTTTCTTCTATGCACTAGCCAGGTATGTCATGATTAATTATTCACTTATAGATTTCCATGATCATATTTTTTTTGTTTTGTTTTAGGAACCCTTTATTGCAGTCTTTAATGGGATTATTGCCCAGTTATTACATATTTCGTTAGGATAATTTGATGGGTATGCTATTGAATGAACGGATTGTGGGGAGTTTTTAAGGGGAAGAGAAAAAATGGGAACCTAGAGAAGAGGATAAAGGATAGAATTAGTGAATATTTGGTGTGAAATTTACACAGAATTGTGGGATTACACTATGTTTTTAGATTGTGTTTTAGAACTCGTGAGAACTTGGAGATTTGATGCAAGAAACTAGGAGTGGGAATACAACCATGATAAGCCAGAGTAGGAAGAGGAAGGGGTTGTGCAAAAGCAAAATTGTTTCATAAGCCATTGCCTAGTATTTTTTTGTTCTCAACATTTTCTTGTGTCTATGACTTAGACAGGTGGTTCAATGCTTTCAGTTGTAGTGCAACATAACTTTTGGGTAACCTTGAAATATGGCCAGTATTTACAATTAAAATCACTTGTATTAAACTTGTTTATTGTACGTAAGGTATAACTCATCATTTTTGTGGAGCCGCTGAATTGTACAAATATCTCAATAGGTTTGGATTGTGAGCTTCGTGAGCCTAAGCTCACAACCCAAATATTTTGTGAGCCAAGCTTGAGCATTACATTTGCAAACCCGAAGCTCACAACCCGATTAATTAAGTGAGCTGAGCCTAAGCTTCTTAAAACCCGGCTCATAAGGCCCGATTGACAGGCCTAACGCTAGGTATTATTGGGCCTTCCCGCCCTAAACCAACACTCAACCTTCAACAACCGATGCAAAATTAGTGGTGGGCAAAAATAGTGTGTGAATTTGATGTTATCCAGGTTAGTGGTGGGCAAAAATAGTCGAAAGACCAGTCCATTCCAAATAAAATAAAATAAAATGAGGATAACCAAACTGAATTCTAAAATCAGTTTGGTTAAAGAAACCTCATTTGTAAAAGTAATTTTGGATTTGAATATCAATTTTTTAAAATCGCGGTTAACTGAAATAGGTTCATATTTATGTTTTAGAAGCAAATATCCATGAATGTTACAGAAGAATTGAGGACTATTAAATTATTTCATTCTCAAGTCTAAAATAATTCAAAAAATTTAAATATCTTATTTGATTTTCTTTCCATTTAATTTTTTAAGTAATATATTATCATTTGTATTTATACTCTAATTACCATACATTTTCTTGATAATAACTAAATATTTACTTTCATATAATTTTCAAAAATATGGAGTATGGAAGATAGCATAAGAACTTTTCTTATTTGTATAATGAAAAATTTTGATTGTAATTCTTTTACTTGTAAAAAAAAGTTGATGCAAGAGTTTCAATTTGTAGTTTAGTACTAGTTTTGAATAGTAAATGAAATTGTATAAGTAGTCTTTTTTTTGTTTGAAAAAATATTTACATTGTAATATTTTTTTATCTATTTTGTAAAATTAACTTAATAACTTATGGTTCCAGTTGTCTGCGCACCCGACCCTTCTTAATTGGGTAATTGGCTAAGTGGTTAATTGGTTAATGAAAGTCAGATATTGTTAGCTAATTAGGCAAACTAGTACAACCTATTATGGTTAGGATATTGGGTTTATGGACCGGTTGCCCACCTTTTCAAATAATTTATCACATTATAGTTTTTTCATCTGTGGAATATGTAAGATTGTTTTCAACAGTTTCAAATTGTGATGTCTATAAATAATTAAGAGGAAAGAAAAATGTCACACCTTGGTAAAATAAATGACAAGAATAAGAAGATAGGTATATAGTTAGTAATGTAAATACTTTTTGTAACCCTCTATGATAGCATTTTGCCTTTTGGAACAAGGAAACAAAAGATATCATTGTGAAGAAAATCTATCCACTTGCAAAGCACTTATCAGATCAGTTAGATAAAATAGATCAAATGGCCAACACAAAAATTTTTGAAAAGATGTGGCCAACATGGAATTTATGAGAAAACAAAAGTAGCTGCAATCATGGTGCTGAAACCTGTGTTACTCTCGATACAAAAGAAAATACTGTAGTTACTAGTCGTTACTAAAAATAATAATTTTTTTGACAAGTAATCAATCAATAATATCATTTAGAATTCAACATATGACACATAAGATCCATTTCTTGATATGTTTTCCTATACATTCGTAGTTATGAAAATGTACCATCAAATATTTGAATTGAATATCGAGCATCCAAATTTAGGCATAAATTACGTAAAATGACAATTTTTTCAAAACTAATTTTTAAAAATGATCAGTGATTGACTTGATAAAATAGAAAAAAGACCAATATAGAGAATAGTAAAGCACAACTGCTACAAATAGATGTTAAAGTACAATTTATGTAAATTTACTACGTATAAACCATTTCATAATTATATTGATTATATGATTACCGCATTTGTTGATCCATTCGGCAAAATTATATTTTTTAAAAAAATTATACTTTTATATATTTAGTAATATCGTGATAGTATGATGTATATGGTAATAAAAAATAAAAAAAACCTCAAATTATTGAATAACGAATGCGATGATAAAATATATTTCAAATAATTGATATGACGTACTGTTACGAACAACCTTTCGGCATAGCCCCATGACCCAATGGATGAGTTGGAAGCATTGGCTATGCTCTATTCCTTAGGCCATCAAGTC
This sequence comes from Mitragyna speciosa, assembly GCA_024721245.1. NCBI lineage: Eukaryota > Viridiplantae > Streptophyta > Magnoliopsida > Gentianales > Rubiaceae > Mitragyna > Mitragyna speciosa. Next base: position 2,907,023 of record CM045556.1, on the reverse strand, counting down.
CACAAATATTCCTTGAGTTTGTTGGACAAGTGCCTAATGCTGTAACAGCGTCCGTTCGCCCATACTTGTCCATGCTTATGTGCCATATCATGTTTGTTGTTATATGGTATGAGAAAAAAGCAAAATAGAGAACTAATTGTTATTTGGCAGATAGAAGTGATATGGTTATTCATTGAATTGCTTTTTATATAGAGTTAAAACATAACAAAAAAAAATAAGATATTTGCTAACAAACTCCTAATGTCAAGCCATAACATACAAAATATGCAGAAAAATATTTCCTAGAGACTAGGTCTTATTGACTAATTCTACAACAACCTAAGGCACTTATCCAAGACTCCTCCTTGCCTTAGTTGTTGCAGAGGCCTAACTTGTTTCTTAAAGCTTCAAATTTGGTTTTTGGCAACGCCTTGGTTAACATATCTGCAATTTGATCCTCGGCCTTGCAATAAAGCAATTTAACTTCACCTTCTCTTTGCTCTTCTCTTAAATGTTACAGTTTGATCTTGAAATGCTTAGTCTTGCCATGAAAAATTGAATCATTTGAAATTGCAATTGCAACTTGTTTGTCTACATGAATATGTGTTGGCTCATTTAGCTGCATGTGTGAATCTGCAAGTAATTTCCTAATCCAAATTGCTTGATTCACTATAGCATTGGTTGCTACATATTCTGTCTATGCTGTACTTTGAGTTATTATATCTTGTTTCTTTGAGCACCATGAAAAAACTCCTGATCCAAAACTGAAACAAAATCCTGTTATACTTTTCATGTTATCAGTGGCGCCGTTGCCGGGGAATAACTGGTGCCTCAAGTGATTTATTGCTTTCAATTTTTTCTTTTCTTTTTGGCGTATGACTCGAACTTCTCGTATAGGAAAACTTGAATTTGATCCAGAGATTGAGAAAACAGCTAGGAGATTAACAAAAGAAGCTAAATTGCACAGGCACCAGGCCACTTCATCCTCTCCCGGACTCAACTTGGTTGTCGACTTAGCTAAACCATCTAGTGATTCGGAAGAAGACGTGAGCTTACTGGAGAAGGAAATGGAAAATCAAAGGACTTTGAGGGAACTTGCTACTCCGAATGTGAACCAGCAACCATTATGCATCACATTCCCTGATGTACAAGAAGCTTTCGAGTTAAAATCTGGTTTAATTCATTTATTGCCTACTTTTCGTGGTATTGCAGGTGAAGACCCGCATAAACACCTGAAGGAATTCCATGTAGTGTGCTCAACCATGAAGCCTCAGGGTGTTACAGAAGAGCAAATCAAGCTTCGTGCTTTTCCATTTTCTTTGGCTGACAAGGCTAAAGACTGGTTGTATTATTTGCCATCGGGATCTATTACCACATGGGAAGGGTTAAAGCGACAGTTTTTGGAGAAGTTTTTCCCAGCTTCACGGGCTGCTAACATCAGAAAGGATATTTGTGGTATAAGGCAGGCTAGCGGAGAATCTTTCTATGAATATTGGGAGAGATTCAAACAATTATGTGCCAAGTTGCCCACATCACCAGATTCCTGACCAGCTTTTGATTCAATATTTTTACGAAGGACTGTCATCAATAGAGAGAAGTATGGTAGATGCAGCCAGTGGTGGGGTTCTTGTAAATAAAACACCGGATGAAGCCACGAGCCTAATTTCTATTATGGCTGAAAACTCTCAGCAGTTTGGAGCTAGAACGGATGGAATGATCAGAAGAGTCAATGAGGTAAGCACTTCTAAACTTGAAGGTCAAATTTCTGAATTGACTTCTTTGGTTCGTCAGATGGCTGTAGGGCAACTCCAAACAGTTAAAGCATGTGAGATTTGCACTGCTATTGGGCATCCAACTGATATGTGCCCGACTCTTCAAGAAGATTCTCATGAGCAAGCAAATGCAATGGGCAGTTTTCCACCCCCACCGCAAAGGAAAAATGATCCGTATGCTCCTACATACAATCCAGGATGGCGACAACACCCCAATTTCAGCTATGCTCCAAGGCCCTTGGGATTCCAACAACCAATCCAAGCGAGACTACCAATACAACAACCATCGACGTCTAGTCAAGGTATGTCTCTTGAGGATATGGTTAAATCTCTTGCTAATAGCACTTGTCAAATGCAACAGGATTCACAAAGATTTCAACAAGAGACAAGAGCTAGTATTCGAAATTTGGAGACACAAATGTCGCAACTTGCGTCTTCAGTGAGCAATTTGGAAAGTAATAAAGGAAAATTACCAGCTCAAATTGTTCCAAATCCAAAAGAAAATGCAAGTGCAATGACTCTTCGAAGTGGCAAGGAAGTGCAAGGCCCAACGCTTCAAATGAAAGAAACTAATGAAGATGAAAGCCTTGATAAGACAGAGCCAGTAGTTGAAAAGGTAAATCACAAATTTGATGCTTCTAAAAAAATTAAAATTCTACCTCCTTTTCCCGGCAGGTTGGCTAAAACAAAGAAGGAGGAGACT
>CM045556.1:2666485-2904469 GCA_024721245.1 Mitragyna speciosa | reverse complement strand
TGAAGAACGTATGAGGCTGATTGATGATGAAAAAGACATATGGCTCATACACGCAATAATTGGTATTAAATTAAGATAAACGAAAGAGAGAGTTATTTACCCAACACAGATGATGCAGTCATTAACTAACTAACCGTCAGGTCTTTGATTCGACTTTATACCTTGACCATTCCTTTTCTCTTTTTGTAAGATTTAAACTTTCAATTGCACTGAAAAAATATTATACAAAAGGGTCGATTAATGTCAAATGAGGTTCATGCCAAAAATGGGAGAAGGACTAACAGTCAAAGCTAAAATGTAAACACTTGAAGGCAAAGTTCAACTATTCAAAACTGCCACCAACTTACTTTCAAGAAAGAAGACTATTTAAAAGAAAAGAAAGGAATAACCAACCGCATTAAGATCAGCAATTATCAGCTTAATTTGTTGTTAAGTGTGTCTATTTGGATGACCTGCTTTTTGGGATACTCTTACTTCGTTTGGATTGTTATTTTTAAATTTTTTTAAAAATATATTATTGTAGTAGTGTTATAGATTTTTTTTTTGGTGAATGTGTATAAAAGATAAAAGTTGGTTAAAAGACGTATTTGAAGTTTTTTAAAGCATGTTTCCAAAAAGCAAAACCAAAAAACAGAGTTTCTATTTTTGTAAAGTAATTTTAACAAACTTTTATTTAATATACACGTCTATTTGAAAAATGTTATAACATCATCTTTTTCAAAAACTCTTCTATAAAACGCCGTTTAACTTCCTATCCCTTATAGATGGAAAGACGACAGCGAAACACACCTTGCTGTGTGATTCACATTTTAAATCATTGGCTTGAATTTTGCTACTGGCATTCTGTTCAAACTCAATGCCTTTTCAGACTATTGTTTTCAACGTTATTTACTATGCCGGTACCATGTTCATTATCACGTTTCTTTTGTGTCATCTTATTTTCGTTAGTAACCAACTGACATTAAAATAGCTACAAGGAAATCTATGGCAGCCCTTGTTGAAGCTGAAGTCAAACAAAGTAAAGCTGCTACTTAATTAAAAATTCTATTATTACATTTCCATGTGATAGAAGTTCAATTTAGGTGGCAAATAAGCTGTGGTACATGCTTTTTCCGTTTGACAGAACATGAATCATGCCTTGTGGTTGTTGGTTTTGATTCTTTCTTGATCAAACACTAAATGATTTTACTGAGAACGTCAGGCTGGTGTGTTTTATGACAAGTTAATTGATCATCATGAATTCAAATTCCACCAATGAAGGCCATGAAATGTTTAGTTCTGGAAAATCAAAATTATCTACCTTAACAAAGTAGCTACTAGTAGCGTGAAAAAAAAAATCGGTTATCATGCAAATTTCACTTAGGAAAATTTTGTCAAAATTATAATTATTAAAATTTACAGTACATATCAAAAAGTGCCAACTTAAGATTATAATATGTAGGCGCTATGTTATAAAACTTCTCATTTGTCAAGATTTAAACTTTAAATTGTAAAAAATAATAGACTGGTTTTACATCAATTATCATTTCATGTTACCTGATAAAACTTTAAATTGTACATATCTAATAGACATGATTTACAACGAAATTAACTTAATGTATTCGAAATTGACTCGTTATAGAGCAAGCACAAATATAGCTGGAGCAAATAAAGCAAGAATTAACTTAATGTATTCGAAATTTAAAGGCAATTATTATTTGTATTATAAGTTGTTAGTCTAATCTCAACAGAATTTTTAAGACACGAGCCTAGGTTAATCAAAATGATTAAAGCAATTATTATTTGCATTATAAGTTGTTAGTCTAATCTCAACATAATTTTTAAGACACGAGCCTAGACAAATCAAAATGATTTTCAAGACATTAGCCTAGACAAGATTTGGAGTTGTGAGTGCATCTGGTATTAGGAGGATCGTGCATATCTTAACTGTTCGAAAAGGTGATTCGATTCAATCTTTTCTTGTCTTTTGTTAGTTATTGTCTGTTGATGTCACATTCTAACTATTACAACAAACATGAATATGCATATAATCTCAATCTGTTAGCATCATGATATTCTGAGAATTGTAGTTTTGGTCAACAAAATTTGCATACTGGTAATTAACAAATCTGGTTAATTGAAATTTCATTAGCATTTGGATAAGAACCACAAAACTTCTGTGTTTATGGGTTAATTGAAAGCATAAACAAAAAGCCGTCGAAAACTAGGAAGATACACAACCTAACATTTCCAGCAAACCCTTTTTCATTGATCTATTCCAATTATATTTTTAGAGTCATTTTGGGAAATGTCACAATCTGCATTTTCCTTCCATGTCAAGTTGAGTGAAATTCGATCGGTATAATTTACAACATTATTCCTTCCCCCACCATCTTTGTACTGTAATACATGCCCAATAAAAAGATGGTTAAAACGAGTTGAGAAAAAAATAGTGCTTTCCAAACTTTGTTATTGTTTCAAATTGTTGAGTAATGGAGGATTAGGAAGTTGATATATGTAACAAGGAGAAAGATTTAGATTAGAACCCATGCGAGCCATAAAGATTTAGATCAGAACCCATGCTAGCCAACCGTGTGTACAAACGCCAACGGTTAGTGTACAATAACAAAAGTTATGTTTACACTAGATCCTTTTTATGAATAGAACTACATAACAAAATACTGTAACAGAACACTTGTAAAGTAAACATGTATTCACAGGCGCGCACACACACGTGTGTGTGTGTGTGTGTGTGTGTGTGTGTTTGTAACACACTTGTGTGCATGCAAATTGACTTGGGCCGCCCTTGATCCGAAAGATTTGTACGTTTGATAGTACAAGTGGGTTCGAGTCTTCCGGTGTTTGTAGAGTCATTCATATGATCCCTGGCATTTTTTCAGCCTTCAAAGTGGCCAAATATGCCGCCGCGCCGCACTGGTTACGTAAATGCCTGTGCACACCCCCATTTGCTACATTGGCAGGCTGCATCTGCGGTGCCACGTTGGGCATGTGGCGGCATTTATTTTCAGAACTCTGAAAGGTCAGCTGATTCGATGCTTGTAGGGGGTTAATGCTGGAGCAGTCCAGCTTTTTTGTCTAATTTTTTTTTGTATCAAATGATATTTAATATAAAATTACATTATATTAATATGAAATTATATAAAATTACGTTGTTCCATTTAGTGATGCGACATAATTTTGGTATTAGACACAATTGAACACTAAAAAAATTAGGCAGAGAATCTGATCCGATTCTGAAGCTATTGAATTGCCAAAAGAAACCAATCATTGATTAGGAAAATTAGAAACTACTAAGTAATGTGTTCTTCCTAATATGACTACAAATAGTTGAATGTGATTCTGTTGGTATGTTAACACAAACATGCAAATGTTATCCATAGGAAACTGAATTTAGAAGACTTAAAAAATTTAAATGAATTTAGAGGAACTTTTGTGCTAGTTTGTTGGTAAAAGACATGCAAAATCTTTTTCATTTTCCTTCTTTTTAAATTCATTGATGTTTGCGCTTATGATCTATGTATATTTAGAATAAAACAAGAGAAATGGAGTGGATAACTGAAGAAATAAAAAAGGCAAAGTATAGTCTCTTGCATAATATTCTGAAAATTACAGAAATTTTTTTTACTATTATTAAATCCGAATTCTATAGGGTGATTGCTTTTAATTGATACGCAGACAACCATTAGCAGGCCAGATCGGGTCACGTAACTCACGGTTGGATTTGGGGCATTAACTTCAAAGAACTTATTCAAAATTTTAGTTTTGTAATTGGCCTCAGTGGTAGTTGTACCAACAACTATCAGGCCGATGATCTCTCCGGCTTCGCTTACGGTTTGGTTTGTCTAGTTACCTGTACTCAGAGTCCGAATACAACACGAGAAAATTATGGAGATTCCAATTATTGAGTGTGATTTACTATCACCATCCCTCTCAAAAAGCTACAAAAATAAACAAAAGGAAAAAATAAAGAAGGAAGATAAAGAACCAGTCGACAAATTTGCGGATTCTACCTTCCATTAGAGCCTTGGTGATTGGTTGACCTTGACATTATAGCTTTCAACATTTTACTTTTTTTGGAAATAATTTCCGTATTCTACTCCTTTATATATACGAACCACTTGTAATTGTCTTAAATAAAAAAGCCCTTGTTATCTAGACTTACTATCTTATATAAAAACTTAAGATGTTATAATTCATGGATGCATAAATCATATCTTTTTTCCTTTCTAGAGAGACTTACGTTTGAAGTCAGTATGAGAAGTCTGTTTTATAATCAAGCATCACAAGTTGCGCCCCTTCCATTTTGTATAAGTTTGTAACTTGTTAGTTAAAAGTGTAACCATGTTGAAATAATGATGTAACTCTACTAAAGTGTGATGTAATCATTTGTGACTCAAAATAACGTCGTTTTTTATTTGAAATTTGACCGTAACATATTAGTTAAAAGGTGTAATCACATTGAATTGACTGTGTAATTCTGCTAAAGCGTGATGTAACTATTTACCACTCAAAATAATGTCATTTTTCCATTTAAAATTTGGCCTTATTGACTTAATCTCATTTGCCTATGTTTGAACTTTTAAATCTAGACCATAAACTTTTGCTAAATGTCACTTCTGACGCCCCATTTTCATTTGTTGTAATGGGCAATTATAGGTAAACAAGTATGCCATCCACATGGTAGCACGGTGGGACTTGAACATAGAGAACCTTTAATTTCTGACCTTCAATCTTATTTGTTTTCACGTGCTGATGGAGATTCATTGGAGATGGTAGAGTTTTCTATTAAATCAAATGACCCGCTTAGTAAAAAGATTCTAGGACATATTGATTTTAAACCTTTTAAAAAAATGGACTGAGAGCTTTCAAGTCAAAACTCCCACTCCCCATTTGTCATGCTTTAACAGGTTGATAGATAATTCATATCTCCTTCTATTATCACCTAAACTATAGATTTGTATGCGAAATATCATATATTCAAACAGTATAACTTTGGTAGCATCACAAGATATGGTAATTTAAAAAATTATGAAATCTTATAATACAATTAAACAACCTATTCAATCTTTCAAAGCGAACATTCTTTTTCACCCTCATCCTTAAAAAAGTAACGCCAATTAAAAAGTAACGCCAATTGTGCACTAAATTAGGCTGCTTCCAATTAAATTCGTGAATAATACAAAAACAACTGAGAAAAAGTAAAATTGTAATATATTCTTTTCTTCATTTTAAGTCTATCTGGTGATATGAGCAATGAAAGAATCCAACTCTACCCGAGTAGCACCACCATAAGCCACCGATCTCCTCACAGCCTCCCCCATCACAGTCGCCCTCTCCCTCATCTGTTTCCCTTCCTCCTCCGCCATCAACAATCTCACTGCCTTCTCAACTTTTGAGGATGTAACAAGCTCATCTTTATGAGCCCAGTCTTTCACCACCACACCAACTGTCAATAGTTCTGTTATCAGCACCGCATTCCTTGGTTGATCCGAATGCATAGGCCATGTTGCTATGGGCACTCCCATGGTTATACTCTCCATGCAAGAATTCCATCCACAGTGGCTCATAAATCCACCAGTTGCTAAATGCCCCAAAATCTCCAACTGAGGTGCCCAGTTTCTCACCACCAATCCCTTCCCTTCGACTCTGTCTTCGAACCCTTTTGGCAGCTCGATTCTCCTCGTTTCTTGAACGAACACATCTCCTTTATCAGCATCTCTCAGAACCCACAAGAACTTTTGGCCACTTTTTTCCAAGCCAATGGCAAGTTCTCTGATTTGTTCGTCAGATAAAGAAGTCGTTGTGCCAAAAGAAACAAATATGACCGAGTTTGGACTATGTTTGTCAAGCCAGTCGAGACAATTATGACGTTCATGATTTAGTGGTACTACTTTTGGTCCCAATTTTTGGGGCGTAATATTCACTGGGTTGAATGGTCCAAGTGCCCACTGTATCTTATTTTGGCTTATCTCTTTTCTTGAAAGTAAATCCAGAAATAGACCTTCTATGCCTTTGCATGAGTTGTAAATCCGGCCAGAACTGAACTCTGCAAATTTGTGTTGAACTCTCACAAAACTATTAAATTCAGGAGTGAAACAGCCATCCATGGTTGGAAGGACTTTCAAGATATCTTCAGCGACAGGAAAAGGCCTTCCCATGCTCTCCCACATGAAAAAAAATATAGCAAAAGCAGAGATGCTATGAAAGGTGTAGGACTCGGCATTGGATAAAGCAACAAAATCTTGAATGATTGAACCCATGAGAGAATCGTTAATGATAACAACCCTTCTAGTCTTGGCCGCGAGTGCACGGATTAGGCCGGAAACCGGCCTGCGGAGGTCAGCCAAGGCATCGAAAGACAGTTGAAGATGATCTGGGAATTTGGGGGACGTATTAAGATGAGGAGGAGGGTTGAGAAAAATTGGGGTTGGGAATTCGTGGAAATGAATGTTAGATATGGAGAGAGGATCCCAGCCATGGACTCGAAGCTTGGCTTGACGGTTATGGGCGGCGGTGCCGACATAATGGACGGTGATGTTGTAGGAGGAGATGAGGCGGGAGAGTTGTAAAAGCTGGTTGAGATGGCCCTGTGCTGGAAATGGAACCATAACCACCACCACTTTTGGTTGTTTTAGGCCATTAAGGCAAAGAGTTTGGGTGCAGTTTTCACTAAATGCCATTTCATCACTAAAATGTTTTCAGTCTGTTGGGATTTTATAGAAAAAAAAATGTACAGAAAATGAGGTTATGCAACACTCATGTTTTAATTATTGGGCTAAATAGGAGAAATTGTGATCATGTTCATGAAGGTGATACATGCATGTATCGTGGCTCAATTTGATGGTCCTGTTTATTTAGCGCTTCGTTTTTTGACCTTTTGTATACTATGAATAGACACAAAAGATAGACATGCAAACAAAGCAAGTGCTTGCTGTCAATGTTAATAAAAAGGTACATGCCCAATGATTGTAAATCAGCAAAAGAAGGGTTTTCATAAAATTGATTTTGGTGCTAAATTGGCCATACATCTCTTCATTAAAAAAGGAAAAAAATCAAGTGTTTACTTATCTTGGTTTGGGGGAGATTCACTTTGTCGCCATGGTTCAATGTAAACATAATTGAGTATATTTTATTTAAGGTTTGTTTTAATTGTCGTATCCCACATTCAATTTCTTATCATTTTATACTTTAGAAAATATTTGACTATTAATCATTCTAGATATACCTTTTGACTATTAATCATGTGATATTAGATAAGTAAAAAGGTTAGTCAGTCTCAGTTTAAAAACATTGGCTAGTGGTCCTCTTTCTGGTTCCCCTTTGCACGCACAAAAAAACATCGTTATAACGATAATAATAAAAAAAAGAAACGTAAGAGATCAGGAGTTTTACATTTCAACATAAGTACATAGACTCAATGATCAAAGACAATAGATGCAAACGTTGCAATAAAAGGGAAGGACCACATTACCCTGGAGTAAAGTTGATCAATCTGGCCTAATGTCATGTTCATGTGACTGTAACTAAAGTTGATCAATCTGGCCTAATGTCAAAGGAAATGTGGTAAAATTCTAGAGAAATTTAAAGAAGAATGTAGGAAAGATTATTGCAATCGCAATTTTGTTTACTTAAACCATATTGTTTTTCACTCTCCAAAGAATATTTTTTTTTTTTGTCAAAGAATGCTGATCCAAGAAAAGCAACTATAATTAGGACATCTTTCAAGAGGGTAGATATTTTTCTGACATGTTTAGAAAAGGTATAATATCATCAGCTTATTGGAGAACTCTAGATCTGCTTGAGACAAGAAAGATACCTTAAATTCAAGAAATATATATATGGGATCTACCCTTGAGGAAAATCAATCAACAAAGAATCCTTAATCTTATGAAACTGCCAATATTGGAAAAGGGCAGTCGGACATAGCCGATTGAGGAAGGGACCACAGCTTAATGGAGCGGGCCAAAGAATGGTCATAAAATCATTTCTGAGATCCTTTGCTGAGCAATCTTTGTTAATTTTAAAGAAGTTAACTAGATGTGTGTTGTATACGGCCGTTGTTGCATTAGATGTGATCATGCTTTTGAACAAACTTTATGGGACGATAATGACTGCAATACGTATAATAGCTTTCATCTGAAAATGATAGATCAGCTATTACGTACATCAGTGTTTTTTAGATAAACATCTTTTACTAAACTGAAAGAAAATGGAAAACAAAAAGTATCACGGCGCAATAAATAAGACATTGGATTGATTTTTGTTTTCTTGGTGATATTGCCCCCCCCCCCCCCCCCCAAAAAAAACTTGAATAATCAAGATTTTGTACAATATATATATATATATATATATATATATATATTTGGTGCGATAATGACGCGGTATTTCTTCTCAAATCTATTTATGTATTATTTCATAACCAGTGCTAAAGACAAACACGATAAGTGTGTAATTTTTTTAAAAAATAAATATGAACTAATCTAATGAAAAATAACTTTATATTATTAAACTACAATATGATTGGTGATTATATTTTCAATAAAAAAGGGTAGTTATTTTTGTTAGCTATCATGTTTATGAATGATTTTATTAATACCATGTTGTTTGGAAATTAAGGATCAAATTAATTAAAAAAGAGTTAATTAAAAAAAGAGTTATAAACTATATACATTTATTTTGTTATCTATCATATTAATGAGAGATTTTTATTAATAACAGGTTGTTGGGAAGTTAAGGAATAAATTAGTTTTATATATAAGTTTTACGTTGTCATACTTTTACAACTAAAACGAAGATACTTTATTAGACATAAATTTTCAAGTTCTCAACAACTTTTTTTAACAACTTATTTTCAACTTCTGAGTATAAAAAATTTATTTTATGACGTTTTTACCTGCTTTTTTTCGCCTTACTTTCAAATTTTTGTAAACTAAGATCAGGAATGAATTATTTTTATTTTTTCTTAAATTAGTTTTTATAAAAATCAAAATATGTTGATAACAACATCTGAGAATCCATAACTAAAATGCATGAGTCATGCATTTTAGATGAAATCCACGTGGGGAATAGGATGTTTGCTACGTGGGGAATAGGATGAAATCCACGTGCACCTGGTTTATTGGCAAACGTTTAACAACTCTAGTTTAAGGTTTACAAGTAAACTAGATTATTGCTTCAAAAACAACCTCAATATTTCAGAAACACAATATGATAGGTTGATGTCGCACCACTAAAAATATAATAAGGTTTCTTTAAGGATTAGGTAATATTTATTGATAAATTAGTATCTTAAATTAAGGATTAAGACACTTATTGATAAATTATTATTTTTAAATAAAATTTTTTTATTTTTTCCTTTCATCACCCAGCACATTTAGAAAGAAACACCCATGAGCGCGTTATTTGCCAGGAAACTCAACCTCCCCCAGTTTCCCACATATAAAAGATAAAAGAAAATAGACGCTCGAAAGTTTTCCATTGGTTAATTATTATGCATCACCAATTAAACCTAAGGAATATGAACACTTGCATTAATTATGCTTCTATATATCCAAAGTTTCTTCCTTTAAAACTGGAAAGGGGGTACATATCACATCTCCACGGTGTTCTGCATTTCTTTTATTTACCAACATTTAGGAAGTTAATTACTTGAATTTTGATTTATGTACAACCATAGGTCCTATATTATACTAATAATTTTGACACATTCTATGCGTGAGCCAAATCAAATGATATTGTTATATAATAATATTTTGCTTTAGCAAAAACAACTTATGAACTTATATTATTTCTTTTCTCAAAAAATTATGTTTTAGATCTCACAAAATGCGATGGGGTAGTTCCGAAACTACTAAGAGATTTATAAGAAGTTATTTGTAATATTTTATGAGAGGTTATTTGTAATATTTTATGAGAATATCGCACATAATTTTATTTTTGAGAAAAATGGTTTTTTTGAAATTTCGAATTGTGATACAAATAGTAACACCAAAAAAATTTGTTGCTCTTTTCTGTATAGTGAGATTTGTTCTTTGACGAAATTCTAGATACGTGGTTTCCATTGGACTGACAGATAAATATAATTAAACCCTTCACATATTTTTAATAATCTGAACCTGCCTAATCTTAATTTAAGAAAAAAGAATATTCTTAAAGAAAAATGATTCACCACAAATAATATACCAGCTTTTAAAAGTTCTAGTCTTATTAGCCAGAGACTCTTTCTTGTGCCTAAAGGTCCTGAGTGCTCCGAATCTCTGTCATTTAGCATATGTCGTACATTTTGATTAACGTTGGTGGCCATTCTTACGGATATTCTGAGCTTCAATCCGACATCGGAGGGGTAAGGATCTTTTCATAGTAGGGTGACACAAGTATCTAGGTTTTCTTTTACGGGTATAGGCAACGTGCCTATATTTCTATGTTTTGTGTCAAGACAGTGAAAAAAGGACTGTGTAGTGAGTCAGCATCCATGAATCGAAAAGAGACGACACAGCGATTGACACTGGAACAAAGCCAAATAAAATAAAAGACTGAAAACAAGATGAAATTAATGTAGCTAGGGATTATGATGAGATCATTGCTCGTATCTTTCTTGAGAGTCCCAATTTTTTCTTCGGAAAAGTATAAATGCACCACGTGGATGATGAGATCATTGCACATACCTTTCTTGAGAGTCCGAGTCTTCTACTTCCGGAAAGTATAAATGTACAACGTGTTTTGTTATATAATGTGTTAAAATTAATAATTTATTATCACGTAGTGATAATGTATCACATCTTATATTATTTAGTAATATATAATTAATTTTAATGCATCACGTAACATGCGTAATGCACATAATATTCGCATCTTTTACTTCAGCCGCTAGACTTTGATCTAGTAGTTAGGCCTTTTTTCGTACCAAGGTCGAGTGTTTGAACTCCGACTTTGGCATTTAGATAGGGAGAGGGAAAGTTGAGGGTACATTTGGGATTCAAAAGCTACATTTTCAATTGTATGTGATAATAGTTTGGGACGTACTTATTACATTATTGAAATTGTCACTTCACTTATGTAAAACAACATACAATATAATATAAATAATTAATGATAAAATTTTTTTTTTTAATTCTATGCCCAGTACCTTAGAGACTTGTTATCTTTCACCACTTTAATTTACTGTTTCTTTTTATTTGGCGGTGTACTGACAAACTGGCCTACTGATTTTGCCAGTGTTTGTCTCGTTATTGTGTGATTAATGTAAGTGCGGTAATCCTATACTAATAATAATTGCATTCCGCCAAATAAGAAAGAGGGCTCTTTCAAATGTAATATCTATCACACCAGGACAGATGAGTCAGATGTATTGGTATTGATGTATCATTGGAACTATTATGTGGCGTATTTTGACCATTTAATATAGGGTTAATAACAGTTTGCCCCCTTGAACTTATGGGGTAATCACACTTTGTCCCCCTGAACTTTGAATATATACATTTTCACCCCCCAAAGTGTCCTATTTGACTTTGACACACTAATTTACAATTTTTTCTTCCAAAACTACCCTTGCCCACTCCTAAACTAACCTTAACTTTATGAATTTTTAGTGGTCAACTTTTGACTATTCTATTAATTTTTTCAACCCTGCTATATATTTCCTGCATCTTGTAGAATAGAAAAGATAAATCGATATCTCTATCCAAATCAACAAGAAATATATGAATCGTTCCAAAATATAAAAAATAAATCATGCAAAAATGATAAAACGATATTTCTATCTAAATCAACAAATTTAGAATGCACTTTTTGTTAGTTTAATGCTTTTATTTTAGACTGCAATTTAATAGATTGTTACAATCTTGTGTATATTGTAGCAGGGAAAACATGTTGCTTTTGGAATATTTTATTGTTATGTAAAACCTTCTAGTTTGTGTTTTTGTTGGGAAGAACATATTCTTTTCGAAAATAGTAATGGTAAAAATATCATGCAAATACATATTTATTTGACATTTTGGAGCAATTTATATATTTGTTCTTATTGATTTGGAAAGATATATCATTTTATTTTATTTTTGCTAGACCTTAACTTTATGAATTTTTAGTGGTCAATTTTTGACTTATTCTATTAATTTTTTCAACCCTACTATATATTTCCTGCATCTTATAGAATAGAAAAGATAAATCGAATATCTCTATCCAAATCAACAAGAAATATATGAATCGTTCCAAAATATTAAAAAATAAATCATGCAAAAATAATAAAACGATATTTCTATCTAAATCAACAAATTTAGACTGCACTTTTTGTTGTTTAATGCTTTTATTTTAGACTGCAATTTAATAGATTGTTACAGTTTTGTGTATATTGTAGCAGGGAAAACATGTTGCTTTTGGAATATTTTATTGCCATGTAAAACCTTTTACTTTGTGTTTTTGTTGGGAAGAACATATTCTTTTCGAAAATAGTAATGGTAAAAATATCATGGCAAATACATATTTATTTTTGACATTTTGGAGCAATTTATATATTTGTTCTTATTGATTTGGAAAGATATATCATTTTATTTTATTTTGCTAGATTTACTTTTTACATTTTAGAACGATTCATATATTTGTTCTTGTTAATTTGGATAGAGATATCGATTTATCTTTTCTATAAGATGTGGAGAATATATAGCAGGGTTGAAATAAATTAATAATAAAATAGTCAAAAGTTGATCACTAAAAATTCATAAAGCTAAAGTAATTTAGGAGTGGGCAAGGGTAGTTTTGGAAGAAAAATTTGTACATGAGTGGGTCAAAGTCAAATAGGACACTTTGGGGGGTGAAATGTATATATTCAAAGTTCAGGGGGGTAAAGTGTGACTACTCCATTAGTTCAGGGGGGCAAACTGTTATTAACCCTTTAATATATCTTCCAAACTTTGTCCCAATGCCACATATTTTACTGATGCCTATCGAAATTCACTTTTTAGGTGTGCATGAATTCAACAATAGAATGACAAATTATTTCTGTAGTCTCCTGGTTCTTTCTGTGCTTAATATCTTGCCATTTTGAAATTCTGAGTCCCTTAATCCAGGATTACATAAGAATTGTCATCTAACTTTTTTGTATGCTAATGCATTATATTTGTAATAGTTTGATATTTTTCCCATGAAATTTCACAAAAAACAACTATAAAAGTTCCATTATTTATTCTCTCTCTCTCTCTCTCTCTCTATTTTTTTTAATTTTCTTTTGAAATTTCAGTTTTTAATAACATTTGGCGACGTTGCAATTAAAGGTTACTTATTATTAGGCGATTAAACTTTGGTTCTCTTTGCTGCTTAAATTTTTGTATCCATGTTGCCTTATTGCAATTAAATATCATTTTGTCTTCTTTACTTTAAACTTTTGTATCGAAGATAAATTTTTTTTACGATACTCTCCAGTATGAAGCTTTCCAATACGTCTGAGCAGCTATTAATTTATTTCCAACGTTACGCTACTAGGAAAATTGACTTGATGTGATTTGGAGTTTATGAAAAAGGACGCATTAATTGATTGTTTGGTTGAGACAGCTGGATAAACTTTGGTTTGACTTTTCAATTAAGAAATTGTCATTCTCAAGCATTAATTTTCAGGACCATTTGTAAAATTTTAATACATCTATTTTGCTTTTAATAGGAATTCTTTTTGCTTGAGCTTGACGTATGGCCACACGCAGACATCACAGATAATTGCAGACATACTGGTCAGTTGATTCAGAGGGCTACCATTTGAATTTTCTTTTTATCTTTCTGTTTTCTTTTTGTTCCTGGGTTGGAGCTGCTGTGCTAAGTTGTGATAAATATTGTTGCAAACTTTTCCCTCTAAATGGTTATTCGTTTGCGTATTATCCTCTCAACCTGAATTTTTATTATTTACCCGTCCTACATTGATTGGTTTCTCTCATTTGGTTGATCTGTCATATTATTTGTGGAAAAGAAAGATTTTTTTTTATATTACGGATTTACCTAATTCAACAAAATTTATAAAATCACCAAAGATTGATGACTTAGTTTGATAAGGCTTAATGACAAAAAGCGTTTTTGAAAGTTCCTTGTCTTTAGGAGATTCAACAGAATTTTCTAAAATCATTTAAGGAAAATAGCATTGTCAAAGACTGTAACTAAATTTTTAGTTACAGACACATCTTGACTATATAAGAGTCATTGTCAATTACAAACTCTTATCCTTATCTAACCTGTAACCTGTATTACTGGTTTATTATTACGTAAGTATAATTTAGTTTTTTTTTGTTGTATCCTAGGAAAAAAAAATTTTGCTGCCATTTTCATTACTATATTTTATATTTACTTTTGAATAAATTTACTCCTTAGGTTTTTAAGTTTTTATTTTCTATGTGATACAATTGACACGGAAAACTGGGGCAGAAATTATCTAGTGAAAATAACATGTTGAAGCCAAAAGACAATCATATCATTGGCAAGGGAGTGTAGAATGGATATAAGAAGTCGTGCACAATGCATTCATTCATTGGATGTGTAGGGTCGTTGGATTCATGGACTCGATAAAATGGGACGTTTCATCCTCATATTATGAATTTTAAGGTGAGTCATCTTTGGTTAAATAATCTTATTTGTCTAGTATTTAGAAGATATAGAGTTTAATGGGATATCTTGTGAAATAATGTCACTGTGTTTTTGATAGATATCAAATTTTGATTTTAATAGGATATCTTGTGTAATAATTTCATTTTATGTTTGATTGGCGATCAAATTTTGACTTTAATGACTAAAATACCCCTAGACTTATTGTACTATTTTTAGTTGGTAATGGTTGTGGTGCGCATTAGTAGATGGTCATGGTAGTACATGATGGTAGCTACCCGTAGGAATGTTCCATAGTAGTGGCAGTGGTGGTGTTCAATGGCGGTGGATTGTAGTAATAATACTAGTGCTCAGTGTTTGTGGTACATAATGATAGATGATGGCGGTGGTCCAAGATGGTAGGTTGTGAAGCATGGTTGTGGTAATGGTGACAGTGATGTTATTTGGTAGTGCTCAGTTGTAGTCATGGTAGCGGTTATTGTTGTGGTAGTGGCACTCAATGCTTGTCATAGGTGGTGGGGTTGGTGATGGTACAATTTGATAATAGTACTGGTACATGACGGTAGTAGTGTTGTATGTTGGTGGTGGTAGTGGTGCATTTTGGTAATTGCAGTGATGGTGCACAATGATAGTGGCGATAGTGTACCGTGGATAAGGCATATGATGGTAAAAGCAAATTAGTTTAAAATTTTGTTAATTAATACTATCTCCTCTATAAGATTATTTTACCCCACATACAACCAATCATTTTAGTAAAATGGAATGGTTCGTCCCATACTTAAAAATTAACAAAACATACGACGGGATAGGATTAGTAATCAATCACGTGAGATCTCATGAAAACAAATGCACCAGTAATGCCTTGCTAAGACCAAAAGATACTTATGTCGAGGGCATAGTTGTCCTCATGCCTCAGTGTAAGCTTTTTTATTACAATTTCATATTCGTTTCACATTTTGGGCCAATTGCATCACGGAGCGACAAAAATATAACTGTAAGGACGGACAATAAAATTTGAGAAACCGACAATAAAAACTGAGAAACAAGTCTTTTCTAAGGTGGTCTTTATAATTAAACCAAAAAAATAGAGGCATTTCTAATACTCCTTATTCCAAAACAACCCTAACAAGGTGAGTGTGATTCAAATAGTTATATTCAACCCAAAAAACAAATAGTTATAATTAACCAAAGCAAAGGCATTTCTAAATCTTGTATAATGTGACAAGTTCATACTTTAATGATTGAAGTAATATAATCGAAATATTCATAACTAACCAAAAAAATTCCGAGTGTGGGAGATAGCAAAGGTGTAGCAACTCTTCAATTTTCTTTTTTCTTTTTTCCCCTTTTCTGGGTAAATAACTTGTTATGAAAGAATCCATCAACCTAGTTCAGTGAAGTACTGAAATGCAATGTGACCATATAGTGTAGATTATAGGCACATGGTTTTTTTAGTCTTGTAGCTTAGAAACCGTAAGCTCCACTCGTTCGAGTTAGACAGAATGTTAAGACATCGAGGGTAGAAAAATAATGTCCGAAAAGGAAATGAACTATGCAATGGGTTGTCGTAGGTACTCGTATTACTGCACAAAGCTAAATGAAGAAAAGTTAAGATTGAGACCTTTCAGCAACTGGGAATGATAAAGAAATTGATGCCCAAGGGTTGCCTACAGCCCATCTTATTGTAGTACCCGCAATGGGATGATTGGTTAGACTAGAACTTTTGCCAGCCATAAATGGGGTGGAAAGCCAAAAAAAATCCCTTTCACTTGTGAAGGAACCCGTAAAAAGAGGCAGAGGGACAATTGGGGAATTGATGGAGAAGAAAAAAAAGAAGAAAGTAGTATGAAAACATTAACCATGAAAAGCACCCTGCCCAAGTCCGTGCTGCAAAGCCTAATTGGAAAATCTAAGAAGTTTCTTTCCAATGAAAAGGAAAAAGAAGCCGGCAAATTCTGTTACAAGTCGAAATACTATGTTGTGACACAAGATGGATCCCACTTAAAGGGCTCATGTGAGACGTACTTCTGTTGTGAGACACGGTCTAAAAAGCAAAAGGTCCCCAAAGAAAAAGGAATAATTGAGTACCACAGTGGCAAATTTTCAAGTCGTACTTAGGATTATCACAAGATTTTTGCAATTGAATTTGTGGGCTTGTCGGCAACCACATCATGTACGTGCTGTACTATAAGCAATCAAAACGTGCGAACCCACACTCTAGTCATGCACTTAAAGTCCCCCAACATAGAAAGTTTTCTCACTAAATGTGGAAACTATCTACTTTTGCATTATGGGAGATAAATGAGGAGAATGAATGAGAGACCTAGTAGCTGTATACAGGAGGTTGGGAAGTCAATTTCATCAATCATAAGCTTACAGCTGTATTTGAGGGGCTTTTGATGTCGGCATTCATGCTCTGGTGATTTTGTAGCTCAACAAAACATGTACATGCATTGTTGCTGGTAGGTAAATAAACAAGAAGGCCATGGTTTATATAAATGCAATTTTCTTCAATAATCATCTCTCCTTTCTCCACAATCCTACCTATTGAATCATCAGGCAAAATCTTTTGACCCCAGGTAAAGCCTAGCACAATTTACGGCTTCGAATTAAAGTATAAGAGCAAAGGATAAAAAGGCAATTTTATTTCTCAACTATCATATCCGAAAATGAAACGGCATGATTTTGATATTAAGTTTGAATGTAGTGTCAAATTTAGATGACTTGCATGTATTTGATTAGGTAAATGATTCCGAATGTTGTTCAAAATTTTAACGATGAAGATGCTATTTAGTCCGTCAATTTTTAATTTTTAATTTTGTACATTATCTTTTAGTCATTTTGAACATTATTTGTGAATACTTTGCATCATATAATATACTGTAATGGGAATGTGCAACCGTAATATCAAGTCAATTTTGTTGTAGACGTTCTTTCGCAAATTCATATTTCCTTGCAAAAGAAAAAGTATAATTTAAGACAAAAAGCTGAGAAGAATTGGATACACTGCTCCCCCCACCCCCCCCCCCCTCTCATCGCCTTCTGAAAAAAGAAAAGCTAGATATACAAAATAAATTTTACGCTGGTGAGACAGAACTAAGTTAAAAGGCATTAGTTTTATTCAAACAAAAAAAATCTAGTAAGATTCTTTGATAATTTACTACTTTTTTTTAAATAAAAATCATTTCTTTATTGTGTCACTCTTAACCAGTGTTTTTAAACCCGGACCGGACTGGCCGGTTCGACCGGTTGAACCGCGAACCGGCCTTGTGTCCGGTCCGGTTCTCTATAAAATACTGTGGAGCTGATGAACCGTTCAGAACCGGAAGAACCGTGCGAACCGCTAAACCGTTGAACCTGCCGGTTTTTGACACTTTGACTTTTCAAAAATTTTTTATGCCTCCGCGAGAATCGAACCCGGGACCTCCTTGAGTCTTTGCTGCACGTGAACCACCAAGCCAACCATGCGTTTGTTGTTTTAGTACTAGGGATCTTTTTATTTGTTCTTTCTTTAGTTTTTTACTTTAATCATTTTAATAAAGTTAATTGATTATTACATTTTTAGTTTCTTTATTTTCTTTAATCATGTTTAATGAATTTAATTGATTCTTAATTTTTTAATTTATTTGTTTCTTTTATTAATTATATTTAATGAAATTAATTGATTCTTACCTTTTTATCTCGGCATCCGAATTTATTATATTAAAGAAATCTTGGATTTACTTTTACCAAAATCTCTCCTAATAAGATTATTCTTTTAATCTAAATTGCTTAATTATTCATTTATGCCTAAAACATTCTCCTAATTAAAAGTTTAAATTGGTATTTTTGTAAAGCATTTGTGTAAATTTTTAAATTATGGTTAATCATTATTCAATAATAAGCACCTATGACATCTTGAAAGTAAGTGGATCGAAAGTTATTTCCTTTATTGAAAAAATTAAAAATCATTTCAGATTATGAAAATCATATTTTTTCTATGCAATATAATGATTCCAATTATTATATCATCACATATCCACCTTTTCTTGACATACTAAAAGAAAATGTGTAAATTAAACAGAATTGATTAAATTAAGAACTACTAAGCAAATAGATTTACTTGTTAGTTTTATTTTGAAGACTATTGTACAAAGTCAAATTCATTAGCTCAATAGTCCGATACATCAAAAGTAATTTTTTTTTGAGAGAATACGTCTAAAGTTAAAGCTTGAGAACCGATTTTAAATAAAATTTAGGCTCTTTTAAGAAATTCTTGATTCATACAAGACTGTTAGAAATTACTCTCGTTAGATGTTGTAACAAAAAACACATAAAAAATTAAAAAATTTAAAAACTAAATAGATCTAAACTAATAGTAAGATAATCAAATTGAAATTTGAAAATCATTTGATATGCAAATCTACCTTAAAAAATAGGGCAAAAGAAATTTTTTTTATTTTAAAAAATTACATTTACTCGAACCGCCCTATATACAAATTGTATTATTTGGTATTAGAAATCAATTTGAATTTTATATTGAAAAATAAGTCTTGATGATATTAAAAAAGTAGAGAATGTAAAAGCAAGCAACAAATATGATTTAATAATTTAGAATGTTCAAGATTGTAATTTAAGATATTTAAAAATATAATAACATACTTTAATGGTAAATTTTATAGTTATTGTGAATTTGAATATAATAAATTCATTAATTTGTATAGTTCAATATATTCAAACAATTAATGGGTTGACTAGTTCAATAGGATGGTGTATATCTATTATTTGTTTTATATTATGCATTAAATTAAATTAAAAAAGAGAAAAATCATTGAACCCCGGTCCGACCGGTCAGACCTTGAACCCCTCCCCCTCCGGTTCATTGACCGGTCCGGTTTTAAAAACATTGCTCTTAACACATTTTTAACTCTTATCAAACATGAATTGCCTTTTTGTGTTAATGACGCAGTCAACCTGCAGTGAGTATGGGCCACAGCCACAGCGAAGGGAGAGTGGGCAGTTGCCTCAACCACCACATTTTGAAAACTTCATTTAATACCCTATTAAATTTTGTTGTTTAGGAGGCCAACTAATCTTGTTATAATTGACTGTACCTACCTAAATTTGGGCCAGTGTCCCTCGGGAGAACTGTACTGACGTACCCTCGCAAAAAAAAAAAAAAAGAAAAAAAGAAAAAAAAGTGGTATTCCCCAAAAAAAAAAAAAAAGTCAAAAAATCAATAAAATCGACCTGTTGAGAAACAAAAAAGAATTGGTTTCTGTCATCGGTTCATGTAGTGTTTGTTTCCAAGTTTGCTAACTGTCGATTACCTGAATCAATATATATATAATATTTATTATATTTTTAAAATTTTTATGTTAAAATTAAAATACTTTTTAGGTTGAAATTATATTTTTATCATTCAAATTTACATAAACAAAAAATTAGACTTAATTTTATATTATTATATAGTTTTAATGATTTTTTTTTTTGCAAAAATCTCGTTTGCTTTCATTGTTACTCTCATCTACCATTAACAGTATTAAATATACTTACGAATATTATATTAACCCATTTTTACAACTACTATTTAACTTCTCCCTATGTTTTCAACTTATCAAATTTTCAACATTATACGCACATTGTGTGTCTTCTCCACTATAAGATTAATTCAGAGCTTCTACTGAAGTAGCTCTAAGATTTACATACGATTTCGCCCATCAAATTTTGTCCATTACTAACTTTTTATTAACTAAAAATTGGTGAGAACAAATTCTAGTAATAGTGATCAATGATGAATAAATTTAACAAATAATTGAACGAGTTAAGATTTTGCTTGATTATACAAAAGGAATGTGCAATAAGTTAATTTACAAATTTTATACGTTTACACATACTAGTATGAATATGATTTTGGTAAAAGTTAGTTAATAGATTTAAATGTTTACAAATTGCTATACTAGTATTTATTAATTATCCTATTAATTAAGATGATAACATCATCTATTTTTTTGAAACCCTTAAAAATTCACATTTACAATTGCTAAGCCTTGTAAGCGGTTCCTTATTGCACTTAGGGTCTTGGTTTTGCCATTGCCTATCAGCAACATACGAAATGACGTATGAACTGTAGATCTTGTAATATTTGTCAAACACGGTTGCTAAGATATTGTATAGGAAAATTGTTTCCTTATTTTTTTAGTCTTTTAAAAAAATATTGATGAAGATTATTATCGTAACAGAACTATAGAATCTCCCTACAGTTTGTTTTAGGAGATAATCAAGGGAAGCAGTTGTTTGTTTGTCCTAATATTATTCCCTTCTACCACCAAAATAATTTCTAGTGATTTATTATATTCTGAGTTCTTATTATATTACTGTTTAGTTTTTCTGGTTGAAATCAATTTTAAATAGAGATATTAATCAATTAATGCGAAATTCCTGATTCAACTAAAACATAGCAGAGGACATTCATAAGCTAAAACAATGTGAAAGGCCTTACATACATATAACTGATTCAAAAAAATAAAATAAAATAAAATAAAAGGTTCTATCTTCCAAAAAAAAAAAAAAAAGTTACTAATAAAGTTTCATTGTCGGGCCTTTTGCCATTGAAACGCGAACACATTCCCCCGTAAAGAGTAGTCTGCCAAATAAATGGGCCTTAGACGCATAGGCCTGTTTTTGTTTTTGTTTTTGTTTTGAAGCGGGCTCTTTGGTATGATCGGGTTCAGAAATGGCTCTTAATCTTCAAAAGAGGCGAGGATATTTGGGTCATTGAGTTATATTAGAATTGAGTATTTAGGTCATTGAGTTATATTTAGAATTGAGTATATGATTTAATTTTTTCCAATTCTTTTATAATATTTATGGACATTACCTTTAGGACATATATGTGGATGAGTTCCAATTAATCGTGGTTTTAAAAATTGATACTCGAAATTAGAACCTTTTTTGTAAATGACGGTCCGTTAACTTACTGATTTTTAAAATTTGACTCGATCATCTTCATTTTCCTATTTAGGACCGACTATTTTGACATTGTTTAAGGGTTTATTGTCCTTGCTAGAATCAGTCTTTGAAGCCAAAACCTTACTGTAGAATATTAGAGGTTGTATGTGGAGATTGTAAAACCCTAACCCATGATTGATTAGTAACTCATGGATCCAATGACTCTGATAATATAATTTGTGCTCTAACCCCACAGCCACTAATAATCAAAATAAGATTCCAATGGTTAAACAAATTTAATTTTCCCAATTTTCTAGTCAACTAAGGTTGGTGATGATGTCAATATCAACAACCTTGTTTCCTAGTAATAGCTCTCCGACCGCATAAATTACTGTCCAAGTCTTCCAACCCTGACCGCAAGTCGTTTGCGGATTGCTGACGGCATGCTGCTTGTTTTCGAGCCCATATAAAACATTGTAACTGTTTCAAATTTAGAATTGAGTATTTTGGTCTTTTTATAGGTGATAAAATTACTTGGAATCAAACTTATTTGAATTATTTAAGTTTAGTTGTTTGGATTGTTTATTGAAATAAGTGATATTTATTCTCTTCTATGGTTTCCAACTTATATTAAATTATCCAAATGTTTTTCAACTTGTATTTTTTATACATGCAAAGTGGATTAAGCTTGAGCTAACCTTACCGTTTCCGTGTATATATATGGACATTGTAAGTGACAAATTGAATGAAAATTAATGTACATGTCGCATAAATTATATTGGATCATTAGACAGAATTGGATAAGATCGGAGGGAGCTAGTTCCCACCACTTTTAATGGCCGCCCTATGAGAATAGTATTGGAATTAACTGTCATGGTCCGGCTTAAAGGGAATAATAGTTAGACTGGATATCCAAAATTATCGATTACACCTTAGTGAGCCTTTGGTCCTTACTGATTTAATTGGCTTCTTGAATCTAACGTTACTTATTTTTTGGAATGAATATGAATGATTAAATGTTATTTTTCCTTCTATATTTGTGTTTGGTTGGTATTTTGGGTTACATTGTCAAAATAGGTTTGTTTTGTTATAAAAATATAAATATAGGGGGTGTAAGTATAATTTTTAAAACCTAAGAGAAGGTAAGTGCAATTATGAAAAAAATTAGGAGAGATATATGAAATTATCTTAAAAATATGTATGCATATGCACATGTGAGAGAGCACAATAGTGTTGATGCCTTGTGCTCCACGTATCGTGCTATGTCTTGATTTTGGGGTAGATAGAGGTTATAAAGGAGAAGTTGGTACTATTTTTGGAATTTTTCTTGAGTGGACACTTGTGAACCCGATGGTAGATGAGAGAGTTACTAAGGTTCGGTAGGGTTCACCAAGCATTGGTGACCTCCTATCTACCGTTGGGTTCCCGGTGAGGCTTGTGGACTCGATCCACACAAGAATCTCTCCTATTTTTTACATAGTGCTTAATTCCAGCAATTTGACATGGTTAGGATCCAGCACTCGACCAGACGAATAACTTTTGTGTATAAGCTACTAGTAAAAAATAAGTCTGGTTAGTGATGACACATCAGACAATTAGTCAAGCTATTGACAACTCATCAGACAATGTTACACGACGAAGAATTATCATAACGTATAGCAAAAATGATAATTTTTTTTGATAAATTATGAAATATCCTGTGGTATCGTTTTTTATTATATAATATTATTATCTTTGTAATATGGCTACACAACTCCTTGCAAAACGTAGAAAATGGACAGAATTAATACTTTGTCACAGAATATTCACGAAATATTTCACATTCGTTTTTGTTTATGCAGAATATTCTGTAACGTCAAGTGGGTTACAAATGCATAGTGCGAAATATTCCGTCTATTTTATGCATTCAATAAAATCACAAGGGTTATTTGGTTGTATTAAAAAGATAGGGAACTATGTGCTTAAAAGCGATACAAGGATATTTTGTAATTGACCCTCATTTTTTTCTAATAACTAGTAAGTTTTTACAAAAAGAATTATTAATTTTGTACAAAAACTCACAACTTGTTTCATACTTTCTCGTCAGTGAAATCCTAATTGATCATCCAAGCAAGGTGTTATTGGTTAATCGAAGTTTACTTACCCATCCGATATTAGATGAGCGTTGCAACAAGGCGTGTCAGTGGCATGTATTTTACCTGTACACAACTCTCCCCATCAGATAGCTTCCAAGAATCATAATTGGACACCAGAAGGCAAACTAATTTGGACAATTCAATCTCCTCTCCTTCACTGAAAGTTTGAGATTTGAGAGTAAAGATGATACAAGTTGTTAGAGTCCATTTTATCGTTGTTGAGTATCTTGAATTTTGTAATGCCACTTGATATTTTGGGAGCTCGACCCGAAAAGAAATTTTTTTTTTGAGGTCTGTCGTTTGAGCAGACGGTGAGGGCCGACTAGTCTTTTTTTTTTTTTTTTTTGGTATTTATATGTGGTTATAGGATTTTGACAATGTGTTTTGTATCAATTTTCTAAAGAAATAAGATTTTTTCTCCGCCCGTGAATGTAGGCTATATTGGCTGAACCTCGTATCCTATGTGCTTCATTTTTTCTCATATTTTTCTTGTTAATTTGCGCAACAATTGTTATAATATCCTATTCCTCTTTAACTCATACTAGTTAAATAAAAAAATCCCAATATTTGCTCTCATCAAACCACTGTATTATCTTGTGTCCTGGTGCTGCTTCCTAGTTGTCAAAACGAATTATCTTGTATTCGCCCAAATCCATGTCTCACCTCAGCATTTATATTAAATGTCCGCCGCCTGAAAACTTGATTCCTTGTGCAGCTACAGTCGTGGAATCAAGATCAATTAAGGATCTCCAACCTTATCCCAGTTGCGGTCAAATGGAATTGACTGGTCCCCATCAATTGAGTATCATTTCGAGTCTTGACAAATTGTTCCTACCCGAGCAAAAGATTTTGAGTTAAATGACTGACCAAAGTGATTGCGATTTATACTTGTCAATACTATAAATTAGATTGGCTTGCAGTTGAATATTTACGAGAGTAAAATCTTTCGAATGCTTTGGTTTAAATTGAATGTTGGGGATTAATATAGATAGTTTGGCTTCAAGCAGGCATAGGTAGGATTCTGGTGCCCATTTGATAATAAATAACATCACCATTATTAGTTAATATGATTGATATTAATACACAACATGTCATTTGATCGATGGTGCATAAGACCTTGGAAATTAGTACATGAGCAAATGTTACATGATGTACAAGATAAGTAAACGGGCAAGTCTACTTTTCTTGGAAATTTTTGGTATCTCAACTCAAAGTCAGTTTTTTTGGGGCAGAAATCCTTGTGTGCACAAACTACCCGTACACAAGAAAAAGATTCCTCCCACAAATGGACAGTTTCGGGTATAATCCAATAAAATATTGCCTAGTGACAACCATACACTGGAAAATTACAAGGCATACTACTGTTAGCGTATTCCATTCCGATGGTGACCGCCAAAGCAGTAGCTTCCAACGTCAACTTGAACTAAGGACCCATCTTCCAGTCTTACCTATAAAACCAAAGCAATTTGACAAGCTGAGAGCGTGAAAATTTCTCCAAATCTCACATTCCACAAATCTGTCCCATGGCCATGAATGATCATAATACTGTTGAAAGCCAAAACCAAAACCATGGCCAAAATAGTAGTATTCAAGAAACTCAAGTAACTGTTGTTATGGTTCCCCTTCCAGCACAAGGCCATCTCAACCAGCTCCTCCATCTCTCCCGCCTCATCTCCTCCTATAATATACCTGTACACTACGTTGGCCTGGCCACTCATAACTGCAAGGCCAAGGATCGTGTACAAGGTTGGGATCCTCTTACCATTTCCAACATTTATTTCCACGAATTTCCAGACTTTTCTTATGAAACCACTCCCCCTAATCCCGACGCACCAACCAAATTCCCCTTACAAGTCATGCCATTGCTTAATGCATCGATCAAACTTCGTGAACCAATTTATAGGCTTCTACAACAACTTTCAAGCACAACAAGAAGATTGGTAGTTATTCATGACTCTCTCATGCCATTAGTCATACAGGATGTCGGATTAATTCCGAACGCGGAGTCCTACTGCTTTCAAAGCATCTCAGCGTTCACAATCTACACAATTATTTGGGAACATGAAGGGAAACCTAGTCTAAACAAAGCTGAACAACTCAAAGCACTCAAAGATCTTCCATCGTATGAAAGTTCCTTCCCCCAAGAGTTGACAGAATTTGTAAAACTGCAACATGATTCCAAGCCAATTAACTCTGGGAATCTTTACAATACATGCAGAGCAATAGAGGGTCCATACCTTGATCTCATCGCAAAGTCCAAAACAGTTGATACAGACAAGCAATGGGCTGTTGGTCCCTTCAATCCAGTTGTAATAAATGACCCAAAAAACTCGAAAAGGAGACATTGCTGCCTGGATTGGCTTGACAAACAAGCTTCAAACTCGGTCATTTTAGTTGCTTTTGGCTCATCAACATCAGTATCAGATGAAGAAGCCAAGGAGATCGCAATTGGATTAGAAAAAAGTGAGCAAAAATTCATTTGGGTACTGAGGGGTGCAGATAAAAGAGATGTGTCTGAAGGGAAAGTTAGGGGAGCTCAATTGCCTGAAGGATATGAAGAAAGAATTGAAGGAAGAGGAATTATTGTGAGGGACTGGGCACCCCAATTGGAAATTCTTGGACACTCATCAACCGGTGGATTCATGAGTCATTGCGGATGGAACTCCTGCATGGAAAGCATTAGCATGGGAGTGCCGGTTGCAGCGTGGCCCGTACATTCTGACCAACCGAGAAATGCGGTACTACTAGAAAAGGTGCTCAAAATTGGTATGCTAGTAAGGGATTGGTCGCGGCGGCATGAACTTGTCACATCTTTAACTGTTGAAAATGCTGTGAGAAGATTGATGGATTCAGCCGAAGGAAAGGAGATGCGGCAAAGGGCAAAAGAATTGAGCAAAGCTGTGAAGGCGTCTGTTATGGAAGGCGGTGTTAGTCAAATAGAGATGGATTCTTTCATTGGTCATATTCGTAGATCGGTGTCATCTTTATCTAGTTAATTAAATATATGTTCATTATTAATGCATGAGAACTTTGAATAACGTAAAAGGCAAGATATCTAGCTGAACCAAGTGCAATACCGTTAATATAAATAGTGTGATTAGTTATCTATCATATTAGTTTGGATTAATTAGTTCCCATTTTAGTTAGTTACCAGTTAATATATTTGTAATTGCCATATTTGTAACTATCACAAGACTATATATGGAGGTTTAACCTTGTACTTATAAGTTATTGTTGAATAGAAAGAATTCATTCTTTCATATTCTTGTCATGGTATCATAGATTTATCTTGGAACTTGACCAAAACTTCTGGCAATACATTGTCAATATACACAAAACTCATTCTACATCTGTCTTGTTATAAATTGTTCAAGCTAAAATCATCAATTATAAGACAAAACGATCATAATGCCATCAAAATCACTTCGATCAGACACCGTACGTGCCCCCACACACCACCAGAATGTGGCTGTTCAATAGCCACCAATGCGTGTGTGAACATGCAACAGAATTAATAAGATTGGGGCATACCAATCACTTGCCATTATTGCGCGTTGCCATCACTGCTGATGTCATTGGTGTTGTCAAACAAAAGCAATGTCCAGTCAACTGCTAACTCACTACGACATGTTGTCATGTTAGAGTGGGGAATATTTAGATAGACCTAAAAGTTTATTGACTCGTGGATTCAACGGTTGAGATTAAGTCACAAGGGTTCAGAAGGTTCCTGAATTCTTGTGATTTAATCTCAACCATTAAATTTACGAGTAAGGTTCGTGAATCCGATCAACCTAAATATTTTTCTGTTAAAGCCAAGTAAGTGCCAACTCAAAATCACATCAACACTGTTAGTGCCACGACATCATGTCAAGTTAGTGCTACATCAGTGACGTGTCATCATCTACATGCAAACTATTCTAGTTGCCACGTCAACGCCATATAATCAGCATGTCAGTGTCACCTTGCTGACAAACAACTAAGCGATTCAACCAATCAATGAAACTTTTGACCCGTTTGACCAATTTTTGGCCGATTCTTGACATGGTCAAACTGATGCCCAAGGTTTTTTATTTTATTTTTCATGTTGAGTTCAAGTTTGTCTCGATTTTCTCAAATTCATTTCCAAGATTGCGCTTTTGCGATTTTTTCTTATATTTACAAATTCTTCAGTAATTATTGCTTCAAATCCAACCTTAAATGTTAGCCATCCAATGAACATCATTTTAGATGGTGTTAACAATGGTATTTAGATTCCTACCACGCAACTCCAAAGTCACAAGTTTTGGCACATTATGACTGGAGAAAACACCAAATTGTTCAAGATAAAGAGGAATCTGCTAATCCATTTGGGATAGTATCAATCATAAAATTATCTCTTGGTTTGTTAATGCATCACCTCTTCCATCGGATCTCTCCTAAATACTTTTGACACTACAAAAGAAGTTTGGGACTTTTTGATTGAATGATATACTACAACAGATCTTGCTCATCAATATCAAATTGTTAACAAGTTGCAATTTCTTCGACAAGATGCAGGACAATCTATTGAATACTTTCATTCACACATGGAAGGTATTCGGGATCAATTGGCGATAGTTGAATTGAAGTGGAAGTGTTCCGAAGATGCTACTCTCTTTACCTGTAATAGAAACAATCTTTGACTGACTCGATTTTGTTTTTTTGAGGTGATTTTGAGCAAACATGAGTTTACTCGTTGACCGCACGTTGTACAGTCTTATCATAATTAATCTCTAAAGAAAGCCATTTGAAGAGCTTGCATCCAAAGCCCACATGGCATCAATGTCTAAAAGATTTCAGCACAATCATTAGTCTTTTCATCCCAAAATTGAGAAAGCAATGTAGATTTTGCGGTTTTTAGGGATATACATTTTTGGAGTGTCATCGGTGCTTAAATCCATATGGTATGAACTTGGAGCTACTATTCAGCCTAAGTCCTCTAATTGCCATTGCTCTAATGGTTGCTTGAGTTGCTTCAGTTTCTACGTCTGAGTTGAAAGCATTGATCAATTAGGTTCTATCTTGCCATAAATATGCTTTTTCTTCTATTCTTTCTACCCTTTCATGTATCTTTTGTGACTTATAGGGTCGGTAACTTTAATCATATATCTCCCAATGCTGCCATATTTACTACCAAAGAATCGCTTTCTCATTCTTCACCTGTTCCTACAACTAATGACTCATCATTAAATATTAGCCATGCTAGTACCATAACTACTCTTGAATTCACTTTTCTTAATGCATACCTTGTCCCTAACTTGTTTTTCAATCTTTTATCTGGTGGACAACTTTGTGATCTTGATTTTAGATTTTATTTTTTTAAAAATGATTGTATAATACATGATCTATAGACTAGCAAACAGTTGGGACAAATCATAAAGTTGGTCAGCTATTTTAATTGACATTCTCATATCTTCCAACTTCTGTCAATGCAGTTTTTCAAAGTAGTCATCTCACATCATTACAATTATGGCAAGCTCATCTTGGTCACGAATCATTGTCACATATTAGGAGTTTAAAGTCTAATTCTTTGTTAGGTACTGTTAAAGATGAGTCTTTTGATTGTATTTTTTGTCAATATGGCAAACTACATGCTTTATCTTTCAATTTATGTGATTCTATTTCTTCTCATCCTTCTGATATTATTCATTTTGATATTTGAAAACAACTCCAACTTCCACAGTTGGATGATTTTGGTATTTTATTATTTTTGTTGATGACTATTCAAGATTTATTTGATGAAACGTTGGTTAGAGATTATGCAAGTTTTTCGTCAATTTCGAAATGTGATTAAAGTACAGTTCTCTTGTTCTATTAAAAAATGGTTCCTTTCACATAATGAAGGATTCATAAAATTGCAGCAAACTAAGTAGAGCGGGAGCAGACATGAGCTGACTTACTAAGTGCACAGCATAAGTAGTATTCGGTCGAGTAACAGTATGATAAACTAAACTCCCAATAATCGATAATAACAAGCAGAATTAGCTAGAATTTCCTATCACTTGAACGTAATTAAGTATCAGTGAAGCGAAAAAGATCTCATTATCTATCAACCCTGGTAATATTTAGTGGCCTGGGACAAGTGATGGCTTATGGATGACTTAGAAGCCCTGAGACCAAAAAAATAAGAAACATAACCCAGTCTTTCATTTTAAATTGTACACTGAGAAAACCTTTTAAATTGCAAATGCTTGAAACATTATCAGTACTGATCACCATACCATCCACATAGAGAAGGAAAAAAATGATACTAAATAAAGATCGTTTAAAGAATAGTGTGGAATCATATGAATTGATCGTAAAGTAAAGTTGTCTTAAACTACTGCTAAATTTTGAATATCAAGCTTGAGATACTTGTTTTTGAGGCCATAGATGTTAGAATAAAAATTATTCTACATCCAAGATCATACATGAATATTTAGAATACTAATTTAGAGAAAATTAGATAGAATCTGATTTTTTATCCAATGCCATGTTGAATGGAAGCAAGAACACGATTAATGATCAAGTGCACCAAATTCTTCTCTTCGGATCTTATGACTAAGTCTCTTAGATGGTAGAGAGAGAAAAACTTAATTTAGTCGTTATGTCAGATCCTTAGAGAGGGGACCTAGCACTCCTTATATATTAGACACATTAGGGTCTCCATCTAACAATCCCTAATGGGCCTAATAGGCCTACACAATTAATCCACATCTTATTATATTAGAATAATAGGCCCAATAATTAAACCAAAATAAATGGACCCACTTTATGTCTCATATTTGACCATATTATCTTAACTATTAATCACAATTAATATAAGCTCATAATTAGATTAAAAATCTAACATTCTCCCACTTGGGCGACATTAATTGTGACTAATTCTTTATGCCAAGATAATACTTTAAAACTTTATGAGCTCAATGTATGTTGGTCAAGAGACTATTCTAAAGTATCATTCTGTCAAACAAGATCCTCAATATTGAATCATAGCAGAATTTGTATCATTAATACGACACAATTCTTTCTATGGTTACAAATACTAATGAATCTTGCCCACATGAACTAGATGTGGTAGTGTAGCAAGTAACAATAGCACTAGCTTTATGGTTTATATAATGTGCTATTTACTTGTCAGTCACCGAATTTCTCTACTTTATGCATAACAAGCATGCAAGAGAAATACTTTATAGTTTAAATAATTTAAACCAGTATGTCTTATAATTAACTTTATATCCAAGATATCTTTATGTGTCACAAGACATACACATTAGCCTAACGATTAATGTCCCAGGCTCTTGCTTAAGACTGACACATGTCGTAAGACTTTCCGAAAATATAAAATACCATATGACTGAATCATCAATGATTATTATTATCAAAATTTATAATAATCCAAAAAACATCAAAATGATGTCTCAAACAAAACAAAAATAAGTAGAGCAAACATATATACTGACTCCCACTAACCAAGAACATCAAATGACTCAACCAATCCCATGCTAGCAACATGCCCTTTAAAAGCACCAAGGTGGAGTCCCTTAGTTAAAGGATCAGCAACCATACATTCAGTCATAATATGCTCTACTTCAATATCACATTTCTTTATCAACTCTTTCAAGGTCAAGTATTTGATTTCCATATGCTTTGACCCTGTGATACTTTTATTATTCTTAGCGAATAATACTGCAGCAATATTATCACAGTATATTCCAATTGGTCTTGACACAGAACTGACAATGGTCATCTCAGCAATGAGATTGTGTAACCATACACCCTGTGTAGCTGCCCCATAACATGCTACAAACTCAGCCTGCATAGTGGATGAAAGCTAACAGCGTCTGTTTGACACTTTTCCAAGAAATTGCACCACTAGCCAATGTGAAAACATAACCAGATGTGGATCTTTTATCATCTTTACAAGCCAGCAAAGTCAGAATCTGTATATCCCACAAGTTTAAAGTTTTCAACCTTCCTATATGTTAACATATAGTCTTGTGTCCCTTTCAAATATCTCAAAACTTTCTTTACATGCAATCCAATGGTCCCATCCAGGATTAGATAAATATCTACCCAAGAGACCTACTGCAAAGGCAATATCCGATCTAGTACAGAACCTGAGCATACATCAGCTCCCTACTGCACTAGAATAAGGAATATTCTTCATTGACTCTCTCTCAACATCATTTTTAGGACACTGTTCCAAACTCAATTTGTCACCCTTATAGATTGATACAGTTTCAAGAATTACTATTATGCATATTAAATCTTTTAATATGCGATCAATGTATGCTCTTTGAGAGAGACCCAATAAGTTTCGAGACCTATCTCTTTGGATTTCAATACCTAGAACAAAGGATGCATCTCCAAGATCTTTCATGTCAAATTGTCTAGACTAATAGCTGCTTAACCTCATGCAGCATGCCTAAATCATTACTTGCAAGCAAAATATCATCCACGTAAAGAATGAGAAAGATATATTTGCTCCCACTTACCTTGAGATATATGCACATGTCCACTTTATTTTCAACGAATCCAAAAGATGTAATTATCTCATCAAATTTCAAGTACCATTGTCTGGATGCTTGTTTGAGCCCATAAATAGACCTTTTAAGTCTACAAACCAGACGATCATTGTTATCATCTACAAATCCTTCAGGTTACACCATATAAACCTCTTCAATAAGGTCTCCATTGAGAAAGGAAGTTTTAACATCCATTTGATGTAACTCTAAATCATAATGAGTTACAAGTGCCATAAGTACTCTAAATGCATCCTTAGAGGACACAGGAGAGAAAGTCTCATTAAAATCGATCCCTTCTCTCTGAGTATAACCTTTGGCAACTAGTTTGGCTTTTAAACCTCTCAACTTTTCCTTTGGAGTCCTTTTTGGTTTTATAAATCCATTTACATCCAATAGGTTTGCAACCTTCAGGCAACTCAATAAGCTCCCAAACACCATTATACTTCATAGATTGCATCTCATCTCTCATTGCATCCTACCATATGTCAGATTGAGGATCAGAGACAGCTTCTGTAAAAGTAATTGGATCAATAACATGGCCAATATCATAATCATGTTCTCCTAAATATACCACAAAATCTGATGAGATAGCAGGTCTCCTCT
This sequence comes from Mitragyna speciosa, assembly GCA_024721245.1. NCBI lineage: Eukaryota > Viridiplantae > Streptophyta > Magnoliopsida > Gentianales > Rubiaceae > Mitragyna > Mitragyna speciosa. The sequence continues at coordinate 2,871,702 of CM045556.1, read as the reverse complement.
CCCTAATAGATCTCCTTAGTGGAACCTGTTCAACTGTATCTTGTAGTTGAGGAACTTCAGTAACAATAAGAGATTCTTGTCCCTCTATAGGAACAAGCACAAGCTCAGGCTCCACAATACTTTTATCTATAGGTTGAGGAACATAAATTGCTGTAACCTGTATATTCTCATTCGTGGTATTAGAGTCACTTTTATCAGCCACATCATATTCCAAAAACTTTGCTGTTTGTGATTCTATAATTCTAGCACCTCCATCTTGACAACAAAATTTATAACCTTTGAAATGCTCAGAATATCCAATAAAATAACAACGAGTAGATTTAGGATGCATCTTACTTGCATAAGGATCATAAAGATGTACCTCTGAAGGATATTCCCATACTCGAAAATGATTGAGACTAGGTTTACGTTCAGTCCACAACTCAAAAGGAGTTTTAGCAATAGACTTACTGGGTACTCTATTGAGGATATATAAAGCTGTTTTAATAGCCTCACCCCAAAGATAGTTAGGAAGATTGGCCCTATTTTGCATGTTTCTCATCATATCTTTAAGTGTCCTATTTCGCCTTTCAGCAATACCATTTTGTTCAGGACTACCTGGCATAGTAAACTGAGCAACAATGTCGCAGTCTTCCAAGTATTTGGCAAACGGACCTTTTACTTGTCCTGTAACTCCATGTTTGCCATAATACTCACCTCCTCGATCAAATCTTACAATCTTAATGGTTTTTCTCAACTGTTTCTCAACTTCAGTCTTGAAAATTTTGAATTTATCAAGAGTTTCAGACTTTTCCTTAATCAATAACATATAATCATATCGGAAAAAATCATCAATGAATGTAATAAAATACTTATTATTACATATAGTAGGTAAGTAAGGGCCACTTATATCTATATGAATAATCTGTAAAAGATCACTACTGCGAACTGACCCTTTTTTCTTAATCTTGGTCATTTTTTCCCTACAACAGTCTACACATGTTTCTAAGTCATCAAAGTCAAGAGTAGGAAAGATGTTATCTTTTATCAACCTTTCTACTCTTTCCCTAGAAATATGCCCCAATCTTTTATGTCATAACATGGAAGACTTTTCCTTAATTAGGGGTCTTTTGGCAACAACTTGTTCAACATTATATGCAGTGGAATAAATTTCATTTGAAATTAAACACAATCTATATAAACCATATGACAAAATACAATGGCCAACAACATTTGAATTAAAAGTTAAGGAAATATTTTATTTTTAATATCAAAAGTGTAGCCTTCTTCGTCCAAAACTGAAACTGAAACTAAATTCCGTCTAAAAGACGGTACATAGAAAGTATTTCTTAAAATAAGTTTAAACCCAGAATCTAGATTTAAACAAACTACTCCTATGAATTCTACGCCCACCTCCATATTGTTGCCAACCAAAAGTTTACTCTCATCTTTATTTGGCTTCCTCATGCTTATGAATCCCTGCATTGTGAATGCAACATGATTAGTTGCTCCACAGTTAAGCCACCAAGATCCAGATGGGGCAATAGCTAAATTGAATTCATATAAAACAAGAGCCAAAGAGTTACCTTTGTTTTCACGTTTCTCTAACCAAGTTTTGTATTTAAGACAGTTCGCTTTAAAATGACCTTTCTTCTTACAAAAATGGCACCTATGTTTCTTAAAAGCAAGTTTATTGACACTCACAGTATTTGACTGACCAGAGTTATTGTTCTGAACATTCGTAAGAGTAGAAAATTTAGATTTCTTATCCTTTCCCTTCTTGCTTGGCTTGGACACAATGAGAGCTGCTTGTAGTTTCTCATTCTTCAATTTCTCTTCTTCAACAACACACTTTGTAATCAAGTCATTGATATCCCATGTCTCATTCTGAGAATTGTACGTGGTCAAGAGTAAACCAAAATCTGCAGGGAGGGTATTTAATGCTTGATGTACAATACATGCGTCAGGAAGGGAAATATTAAGGCCTTCCAGTTTAGTCTAATAGTGGACCATCTTAATGATGTATTTTCTGATGCCACCAACTCCATCATACCTCTTGGAATAAAGCTCCCTCAATAATGTTCCTATTTCTACATTTGATGAGACTTTGTACCTTTGGGACACTGCGGTCAATAACTCCTTAGCCACATCAGTGCTAGGAAGACCACTCAACAAGTGTTCAGGAATTGACCTCTTCATTGTGAGATAACACATACGATTTGATCTCCACCAGGCTGTATGTGTTTGTTTTTGTGCATCAGTACTGGCATCAGTAAGTTCTGCTGGCTTTGATGTGGTCATAGCCAAATCTACATCTTGTTATATTAGAATAATAGGCCCAATAATTAAATCAAAATAAATGGCTCACTTTATGTCTCATATTTGACCATATTATCTTAACTATTAATCACAATTAATATAAGCCCATAATTAGATTAAAAATCTAACAATAGATTCCCTTACGGAGACGGTAAACTTTATTCAGTAGATGAACATATCCAAGGTGTGACTGCATATAAATTTCCTTCATGATCCATTCAAAAAGACATTTTTGACATTCATCTAAAAAAGATCCTAAACAACTGCAAGTAAGGTCGAACAGATGTGATGCGAGCTACCAATGCAAAAGTGTGTTGTCATTTTATGTGTCTCCTTCTTCTCTCATTCTATTAAAATATTAGGAAAAAAATAATATCCTATTGTAGAACGGCGATCAATAGGATCACCATCATAATTTGCATTATACAGTTAATTAATTAAACAGATGGTTGTCCTTATGCGATTTACTTGTTTTTATAGAGTAGTACAGCTTTCGCTTGTTCAAATCTTTGTAGATTAATAAACTATATCAAAATATAAAGAAGAGATGAAAAACACAAACACAAGCTCTGGCAAAAGCATTGTAGTGTTTGATATTGGCTCCCTTTGGTACATTATTAATTTGATGTATTTATTTTCTCATTATCAGGATATTGTCATTCAACAGGTCACAATGAGAAGTCTTTTAAATTTCACATGCCAATTCAACATATGCTGATTATATGAGATTTGTTTAATAGTTGCACAATTTTGTTTTTGTATGAGACTTTAAGATATTTTTGACTAGTCATTACCAAATTATTTTTATTTTTGGCTGGAAATTGATTTGGCCATATGTTCTCTACCTTACATAAAAAGGAACAGAAAATCTTACAAAAACCAAACTGCCTTTTCTGACTCTGCAGATTTTCAGGAACCAACAATTTAACCTCTATGTTTTCAGACTCGAACCGGGTATTGATCCGGCTAAGCTCAAGAGTCAGGGGTCAATGGGTTCGACCGGGGGTCGATTCGGGATCGAACCGGATGACGTCATAAATATTATATATATATATATATATATATATATATATAACACATATATACACTTACTAATTTTTTTCTTAATTTTAGTTGTTAGTCCAAAAAAATTATAACCAAAATACCTTCAGTAACCGTTCTAATATCTTGCTATTAACAGTTAAAAAAGCATTAAATTGAAAAAATTAGCAATAAATATAATGGACTCAAATTATTCACTTTTTAATATAATTAGTATAAAGAAGTAGAAGTGAGGCACCACTAACATTTTGTAATTGGTCAAAGAAGTTGGTTGCCTTTTGACCGATAACTGAGCCAAGCAAATAAAAATCATGTATTGATTTAGCATTGATGTTCATTTATTGGATGTATGTCAATGGGCTTATGTCATTGTCAAAACTTAAACACAAATAATTGTTGGAATCCATTTTCTTCAGACAATGAATATGGAAGCCCACAAACATGTATAGGGCCCATATCTGATGAAGTATGAAGCATTAATGTGGCTAGATTTGAAAAAAAAAAAAAAGTGGCTGGCAGTTTTCTATTTCCGACTTCCGGTTTTGCCCGGTCAAACCCAGTTTTTGACCGAGTTTAATCGAGTTTTAAATAACTGATTTTTTACACTAACTCGGACCGGACACTTGGCTGGTTCCCGATTCGGCTTGCCGGTCCGGTCCGAGTTTAAAAACACAGTTTAACCTTTATGAGAATTGTCAATATTTTTGAGAAGTGAAATTCTTACATAAAAGACAATCGATTAAGGCGATAAACGTGAAACAAATTTTCCCTTTTTTTTGGGTAAAGAGTGAACAAACAGCATGGCACGATGGTCAGTTGGGAATTTTTGTCTTTTTTCTCTACATGAATCGATCTCATTCATCCAGCAAAATGTATTTTAGCACCAGCGAAATCATCCAAACAAAATTTTACATCGTCCAATTTTTATTGGGTATTAAATAACCAGAAAATAATTTTGTTTTCCGCATTTTATTGTCCTTGCATGACTAGTCCTACACTGACGGCTTTTGCAAAATCGTTAGGTGTGCAGTAACTTTGGAAGAGTCATAATTTTCATTACAAATAAATTTTGACTATTGTAATATAGTGTCGAAATCATAACTTAGAATTTTACAATAGTCTTGCCCATGCCCATCATCACTGTTGACAATCTCGTGGCCAATCTACTAAATCACTTTACGTGGATTTTATGTTTTAAAAGAAAATTACAGAAAAAATAAGGGTCTTTACTTTTAAATAGAGACATTAATCAACCGATACAAAATTCCTAATTCACCTAAAAACATAATAGAGGACATTCATAAACTTAAAGTTATTTTTTAAATTAAATTTCATTAATTAATTCCATTACAAGACATTTGCTCCATACAATTTAGGTCAAACTCCCAAAATTTTGTTACATATAACTTAGAATGTGCCTTCCAATATATGTAACGTCTAACTACTCTTTCCCTTATCCTGTTAACCTAATTGTCAAAGTCGGGTTCGAACTGACTTCCCCAGCCAAAAAGTCATATAAGCTAAACTAACGTGAGATGCCTTAAAAAAGGATCCAATCTTCGAGGAAAATAAAAGGATCAAAACAGTTTCATTAACGGGTCCTTGCCATTCAAACGACAATAAAAAGTTCTCTGCCAAACAATCGGGCCTCAGACGCATATGCCATCTTTTGATTTTGGTTTCGAGCAGGCTTTTTTATATGATTGGGCTGAAGTATGGCTTGCAGTGTTAATGAAAGCCATGGGTTGAGCACGTTACTAAGGTTGTTTGAAGAAGATTGAAAAATAGAAAAATTGACAAAATTGAGTCATTACAAACTAAAAAAAAAAAGGTAACCGAACTGATTTCTGTTATTGGTTCAAGTACTAAATCAACATGTTCAGGAACTTGAACTGCCAATATAGGGAATGAGAAAGCATGTTTGCTAAAAAACATTGCGGTTATTAAGTTAGTGGTTGATTATTAATTTTGATAATAAATGTAATAAATTTATTGTGGATATTTTTATGCTAGGTTTTAATATGGATGATTAATTTTTAAATATTTATTCTGTGTGTGTGATTTGTTTAGCTGCTTAATATTATTGATGCCTTGCATGTTCGATATTTTATTGTCAAATACGATGTGTTGTGGCCCGATTTTGGGAGACAGAGGTACTACTACACCATTCCGAGGTTCTACCTTTTTGACATCTACCATGCACCATACTCGGAGTCTTGTAAGATTTTTCTAGAATGGACTTGTGAACTCAATGATGAATGAATGAAGTACTAAGGTTATTTAGATCCTATCGAGTTTTGGTAGCTCACATTTTCATCATTAAGTTCACAGGTATATAAGAATGCGCCGAGCCTTGTATCAGGAGAATAACTTTTCTGTCTAAACTACAAGGAAAAATGAAGTCAAATTACCAAATAACTTGTCATATGATGCTACAGTGACTTAGAGTTATCATAACAATCAATGAAAATAGATTTTTTTTTTATAACAAACTAGTAAATTTTCATAGAAACTTATTACTTTGCTATAAACATTTACAACATTTTTCATACCTACTTGTCATCACAGCAAAATCCAAAATGACCACCCAAGCAAGCTCGCTCCTGTTATATCAAAGTTTAACTATCCAACCAATATTAGATAAGCGTTGCGACAAGGCATGTCAGTAGCATGGATTTTACCCGTATCCAACTAAACCCATCAGAACAACTTCCAAGAATCATAATTGGACACAAATGAGCAAACTAATTAGGACAATTCAATCTCCTCTACTTCACTGAATGTTTGAGATTTGAGAGTAAGAACGCTGTAAGTGGCTAGAGCCCATTTCATCTTTTATAGTATCCAATTGCTCTTTTGACTCATACTATGTAAATAATAACCAGGAAAAAAAAAATCCTCCACTTATTTTCTGTCATCAACACACTGTATGACCTTGTATCCTTGTAGCGGCCAAGCTGCTTTGCAAGTGCCATCTTCCACAGGTAGACACACCAAATTTTAAAAGGCCAAAAAATAAACAAATGAGATTGAATCAATAAGTTAAATTTTAAATAAAAGATTATATCATGCTTTAGCAAAGTTATACTATTATTTTAATATAATTTGCACATGTTAATTATAATTCAAATTGTGCACAATGGAAGGACCAACTTGTGTGGCTCCGTCCTGTGGCGTAGCTCTCAAAACGAAAACGACTTCCAGTACATACCTCCAGTCCGCCACATGTGCAATTACACAGATCTTTTCTCAACTCAGTATCCATATTATATGTCCGCCGCCTCAAAACTTGATTCGCTGTGCTGCTATTTTTGCTGAATCAAAATCAGAATATTTTAAGTTGGCAATCTTTACAACTTTGTTCAATTACCTTCGCCAGAAGGGAACGACACCAGGAAATTGAGAATACTACTTTTCTTTTGCGAATTTTCCAACTTTTTACCAATTCCAGTCAGATCGGATTGCTAGCTTGTGTCCAAAATTTACTCTATAATAATATGGATATTATGACTCTACTGTGAAGAGCCCTCACGTCATTTGATTGGTTGGCTTTAAGCATGATATGGGTAGGATTTTCCAGCACGCACCAGATAAAAGTAACGTCATCATTATTGGCAAATTCATTGATACCAATACATTACACGACGTGCCAGGTGGTGTACCGGGATCACCCAAGACCTTGGAAATTAGTACCTAAGCAAATATTAGTTGAAGTACAGCAAGTAAATGGGCGTAACTACGTTTCTTTCTTGGAATGTTTTTTGCATCTGAACCCAGTTTTTTTTTTTTTTTTTTTGGGGGGGGGGGGGGGGGGGGGGGCAGAAATCCTCAATCCACAAACTACTCATACACGAAAAAAGATTCATCCCTTAAGTGGACACTTTACGGTTTAATCCCAAAATTTTTTCCTAGTGGTACCGTACATTTGAAAATTATGAGGCATATTGCTGTTAGAATATTCGACAATGAACCCCAAAGCAATAGATTCCTCCAACTTGAACTCTTCCAATTTTACCTATAAAACCAAGGCAATTCTGACAAGCCGAGAGAGTGAAAACTTCTCCAAATCTCCATTTTCCAAATCTTTCCAATGGCCATGCATGATCATAATACTGTCGAAAGCCAAAACCAAAACTCTGGCCAAAATGGTAGCATTCAAGAAACTCAAGTGACTGTGGTCTTGGTTCCCCTTCCAGCACAAGGTCATCTCAACCAACTCCTCCATCTCTCCCGCCTCATCTCCGCCTATAATATACCTGTTCACTACGTTAGCCCTGCCACTCATAATCGCCAGGCAAAGGATCGTGTCCAAGGTTGGGATCCTCTTATGATTTCCAACATCTATTTCCACGATTTTCCAGACCTATCTTATGAAACTCCTCCCCCTAATCCCGACGCAACGACCAAATTCCCCTTGCAAGCCATGCCATTGCTTAATGCATCGACCAAACTTCGCGAACCAATTTATAGATTTCTACAACAACTTTCAAGCACAACAAGAAGATTGGTAGTTATTCACGACTTTCTCATGCCATTTGTCATCCAGGACATTGGATTAATTCCGAACGCAGAGTCCTACAACTTTCAAAGCATCTCAGCGTTCATAATCTACACACTTATTTGGGAACGTGAAGGCAAACCTAGTCTAAACAATCCCGAAATACTCGAAGCACTCGAAGATCTTCCATTGTATGAAAGTTCCTTTCCTCCAGAGTTCACAGAATTTATGAATTTGCAAGAGGAATCCAAGCCAATTAGCACTGGGAATCTGTACAATACATGTAGAGCAGTAGAGGGTCCGTACCTTGATCTTATTGCAAAATCCAAATCAGTTGATACAGACAAGCAATGGGCTATTGGTCCTTTCAATCCAGTCATAATAAATGAGCTGAAAAACTCGAAAAGGAGACATTGCTGCCTGGATTGGCTTGACAAACAAGCTCCAAACTCGGTCATTTTTGTTGCTTTTGGCTCGTCAACATCAGTATCAGATGAAGAAGCCAAGGAGATTGCAATTGGACTAGAAAAAAGCGAGCAAAAATTCATCTGGGTACTGAGGGATGCAGAAAAAGGTGATGTTTATGAAGGGGAAGTTAAAAGAGGTCAACTGCCTGAAGGGTATGAAGAAAGAATTGAAGGAAAAGGAATTATTTTGAGGGACTGGGCACCCCAATTGGAAATTCTTGGACACTCATCAACCGGTGGATTCATGAGTCATTGCGGATGGAACTCATGCACGGAAAGCATTAGCATGGGAGTGCCAGTTGCAGCATGGCCTATACATTCTGACCAACCGAGAAATGCGGTACTACTAGAAAGGGTGCTCAAAATTGGTATGCTAGTCAGGGATTGGTCGCGGCGAGATGAACTTGTCACATCTTTAACCGTTGAAAATGCTGTGAGAAGATTGATGGATTCGGCTGAAGGAGAGGAGATGAGGCAAAGGGCAAAAGAACTGAGCAAAGTTGTGAAGGCGTCTGTTATGGAAGGCGGTGTTAGTCAATTCGAGATGGATTCTTTTATTAATCATATTCGTCGATAGTTTATCTTTATCTAGTTAAGTAGTTATGTTCATTATTCATGCATGAGTAACTTCTGAACAATGTGGAATGTAAGATATCAAGCTGAATAAATTGCGAAACAATCTTGATTATACTGTTACTGATCAGCTTTTTACTTTTTATTGCGATCAAAAAATTGAAGACATGCTGTCCTCATGCGATTTTCTTGTTTTATAGAGTGGTACAGCTTTTGCCTGTTCAAATCTTCGTAGATCATGAAATGATGTCAAAGCATAAAGAAGAGACGAAAAAACATAAACTCGAGCTCTGATCAGAAGCACTGCAGTGTTTGACTTTGGCTCTCTTCGGTACATTATTAATTGGGATAATTTCATAAAGGTTTCTACAGTTTTACCTAGCGTCTCTAAAGTTTTGAAATTACATTAACCTCCCCCGACCTTAGAAAAATGATCATAACAACCTTAACATGATAATAAATAAAAAATTTTCAAAACCACCAATTTTCTTTTCCTTTTCCTTCATAAATGTTGCAACCAACCTTCTTGTCTTTCTCCACACCATCTAATCCTCGAAAATTAGCCCCAAGTAAACTCTTTCATTCCCTTTGTAACTATTTCTAATTATATCCTAATCAAATCTTATTTTATCTGAATCAATCTATTATTTGAATTTTAAACATAATATTTACAACTCTCAACACTCACCCTCAAGTTGGTGCGTAAATATCCCAGATGCTCAACTTGCCAAGTGAGTTGTAAAAGATTTGGTCGATATAGTTTTGGTCAATACATCAGCCAGCTGATCTTCTGATTTGACGAATGGAAGTCGTATCACTTTGTATCCAAGATTCTATTTTATAAAGTGTCGATCAACTTCAATGTGCTTGGTGCGATCATGTTAGATTGGATTATTACTGATATCAATGGCTACTTTATTATCGTAGAACAAATTCATTTTTGAATTAGGAGAGAAGCCGATATCGGTCATCAATCTCTTAAGCTACAGAAGTTCACAGACACCCTTAGCTATTCCTTTGAATTCAGCCTTTGCACTAGACAATGCCACTACCTTTTGTCGCTTACTTTTCCCAGTAACTAGATTGCCTCTGACAAAAGTAAAGTAGCCTGATATCGATTTTCGATTAGTAGTATCTCCGGTCCAATCAGCATCAGTGTAACTCTCAATATTGAGATGGTTGTTCTTAGAAAATAGAAGACCTTTGGTAGGAGAATCCCTTCAAATATCGAAGAACCCTCATCACAGCCTCCATATGCTGATTACTAGGAGAATGCATGAATCAACTAGCTACGCTAACAGCATAGGCAATATTAGGGCGAGTGTGAGACAAATAGATTAACTTACAGACTAACCTTTGATATCTTTCTTTAGCAATCGGCTTCTGATATGAATATTCACCAAGCCTGTGGTTTGAATGATTGGTGTATTAGCTGGTTTACAATTTAGTAGTCTAGCGTCAACTAAGAGATCGAGCACATGTTTTCGTTAAGATAGAAATATACCTTGGATCAATCTTGCTACCTCAATCCCCAAAAAATACTTGAGATTTTTCAAGTTCTTCATCTCGAATTCTACTGCTAGTCAATCTTGCAGACTAGAGATTTCTTCATCATCACTTGTGATAATCATGTTATCAACATAGATTATCAGAGCTGTTACCTTTCCACGATGATGCTTCAAGAACAAAGTATGGTCCTTCATTACTCTGCCGATATCCATATTTTTTCATGGCCAAAGTAAATTGACCAAACCAAACTCGAGGTGATTGCTTCAATCCATAAAGAGCCTTTTGCAACTTACATACGACATTTCCAGTTGAAGCAACATACCCTGGTGGAATGTCCATGTACACTTCTTCTTTAATATTACCGTGTAGAAAGACATTCTTTACGTCGAACTGATGTAACGGCTAGTCTACATTGGCTGTAAGAGACAATAAGACCCTAACTGTATCCAACTTTGCCACCAGTGAAAAAGTCTCCTGATAATCGATGCCGTATGTCTATGTATACCCATTTGCCACAAGTCATGCCTTACAGCGATCGATTGAGCCATCGGCTTTGTACTTGATTATGAACAGCCATTTGTATCTTACTGTTTTCTTTCCTTCTGGCAATGGGACTAAGGCATTCTTCTGCAATGCTAATATCTCCTCTTTGATAGTTTAAGTCCAATTTGAATCGGCAAAGGCAGCATTCACACTGTTTAGAATATCAATTGATGAAACATTGTGTACAAAGGCCTCTAGAGGTTCAGATAATCAATGAATTGAAATATAATTGACAATGGAATACTTGGATCGTTTGGCATAATCTTCTAGAGAATAGCGATTTGGAGAATTGCCACGATTGGACCTGTCAAGCAGCACATATGTACTAGAAGTATCCAAATCGATAGTAGGAGTATCAAAAATACTTACCTCATGAATATTTTCAAGAGACTGATGGTCAAGTATTGGGGAGGAAGGGATTACACTAGCAACAATATCAAGAGACATATCTGCAGCAACCTTGTCAGGAATATCAGCTGTTGAAGAATTAGATTTACCACCATTGACAGGTAAATCAGTAGATAAATTGGTAGCAATGGTACATCAGCCTCGGTCTCATTAGTACTTGGCCTTGATGACATGCCAATCCCCTCCAAGTCTGCACTTCCTTATTTCTTGTCTCCCCTTGAAGTGAAGAGTTGGATATCGAAGGGAAAAATGTCTCTAATTCCAAGAACGTAACATCTACTATTTTATACATCTTATGGGTGATTGGATCATAATACCAATAACCCTTCTTATGCATAACATATCTTAGGAAGACACAGTGGATAACACAAGAATCTAACTTACTTCGTTGGTTCTTGTGCAAATGTACAAATGTCACAAAACCAAATACCCTTGCTAGAATCATTAGCCTAGACAATAATGTGAAGTATTGAAGCTAGAGCCTGTAATGGGGTTTGAAAAGTTTACTGCTTTTGAAGGTAACTGATTCAGCAAGTAGGCTGTTAGTGTGACTGCATCATGCCAATATTGAAGTGAAACATTTAAAATTAATCAGCAATGCTCTAGTTGTTTTCAATATGTGCCGATTCTTCCTTTCAACCACTCCATTATGCTATAGGGTTTGACTACATGATGTCTCATGTATGAGACCATTTGTATTGAAGAACTCCTGCAGTGATCAATTATTATATTCACCACCATTATCAGATCGAAGGAATCTTGACTAGTAGTTGAAAATTGTGTTTGAATCATCGAAAAGAATGATTTAAAAACATTTGCTACTTCATTCTTACTTTTTAACAGGTACACCCATGTCATTCAAGTACTAATCATCGATAAAAGTTACAAATCAACGAATATTAGATAGATGAAGTAATCGGTGATGCTCCCAAACTGTCAGAATGTACCAAGGCTAAAAGGAGTGTTGCATTTATTCGACTGACAGGATAAGGAGCTCTATGACTTTTAGCTAAAATACAGGTCTCACACTTCAAATCAGGCAACATTGGTGAACATGTCTAGAAACAAATACTTCATGTATCCAAAAGACGGATGCCCAAGTCAGTTGATGCTACAACTGAATGTCTCACTCTTTGGTGTTATCAGTACTTCTCATCTGGTTTGCTTCTACTCGAACTGAAATCGTCCTATGTAATATAAATCTCCCTTCCTAGTACCACTGACCAATGATCTCCTTGGTGAGAATATCCTGAAGAAAACAAAAAGTTGGATACATTAATGCTACATAGTTAAGATCAGCTGTTATTTGACTCACAAATAGTAGCTTATTTGATAGAAAGGGAATTAATAAAGTATTAAGGTAGAGAAAGAGATGAAGATATAATGACAAGTTTCAACTCTTGTAACTGGATATTGAACATCATTGGCATTAGAGATCATCGACCGTCTCAGTTGAGCGACACATGAGAAGTCATCTGAATTAAAGGTCATATGATCAGTAACTTCTGAGTCGATAATCCAATCACTATCACGTTGATTAGAGCTACAAGTTACCTTGATGTTGACTAGCCTTTTTACAGTCAGCTGGATGGGCAAAAGTCACCTGTGTGACATTAAGAGCTATGGCTAATGTTATCGATTCTAGCAGTTGTAGTGGCAACTCTTTCCAGAGCTTTTACCTTGATTCGACCGTATTCAATTGACCACCTTGTCGATTTTGTACTTTCCGCTCTTTTCACTATGTTAGATATCTATGCAGTTTAAAACGTATCAATAGTGTGTCCCTTTTATTGCAATGAGTACAGTTGTCTTCGTTAGTTGGTATTTTGGACTGAGTTTGGGATAGCATAATTAGCCCACCTTTTGCTCCCTTGGATGCCATGACAGAGCTGATTATGTTGTTTTTCTCTCTCAGCATCACTGATTGCCTACTGTCTTCACGTTGGACATAGACATATGCCTCTTCCACTGTCGGGAACGGCTTCATTTGCAGCACATCACTGCAGATTATATCCAGTCAATCATCTAATCCATCAAGGAAGATGTATACCCTTTCTTCTTGTGTGAGAGAGTTGTACTTGCTCATATCGGCAGCACACTCCATTGAATTTGGTCAACAAAAATCAATTTCTCTCTACTATAAGCCCTGCAAGTCATTGTAATACTTCTCAATTAATCCTCCAGCTTGTCTTATCTTATCACTCTTTGCCGCAGATCTTATAATTGGGATGTATCAGCCCTATCAAAATAGGTTGTGACAACAACATCCCATACCGATTTAGCAGTGGGGAAACAGATGAAGTTGTCAATTAAGGATGAGTCGATATTGTTTTTTAACCATCTCTTCACAATAGAATCTTCAGTCTATCACTGTCAGTATGTTGGATTTGTCGATGGAGGTTGAGGAAGCTCACCATTAATATATCCCACCTTGTCTTTACCCACGATATACATCTCGACAACTTGGGACCAAAGTGCATAGTTGGTATCATCCAACTTGACGCCAATCTAAGTCACAGAGGAATCATTGCTCGATGTAGATTTCTGACGTCTATTCAAGACTTCCATCATCATTGTGGCCAAGTTTTCAAGAACTATGTTAGCCTATCCTCTTCTACCTTGCACAAGTTCGGATGATTCCGCCATGATTCTTTTTAAGATTATATTAGCGTAATTTTTAAACAAAATTCCCTAGTATCTCTGTTCTGATACCATGTAAAGTAGAAGGAGAATGGGGAGAATATTTTCTATGTGTTATTCCTTTCACAAATAATACAACAGCCTATATATAGGCTAATACAATGATAGGTACATCGAATCTAGACAATAATAAATGAATTTAAATATAGTCAATCATATCCTAATCTAATCATATCCTAATAATATCTTATCTTATCCTAATCAATCTATTATTTGAATTTTAAACATAATATTTACAACTCTCAACATTATTTACATGAGGCTATATTAGGTTATTCACTTAAATTTTTTACTAGGCCATTTTTTTATTTATGTTTACTAGAACAATAAATTCAAGGGAGTTATATTTAATTTTTGAAAGTTTAGAGGTACTAAATGAAATTGTCAAAAACTTCAAGGAAAGTTTCTGAAATTATCTCTTATTAATTTGACGCACTTACTCTATTCTCTCGCTATCACGATATTGTCATTCGGTATGTCACTACGAGAAGTCTTTTAAAATTCACTTGCCAATTCAACGTTTGCTGATTAAATGAGATTTGTTTTTAGGCAAAATGAGATTTGTTTAATAGACGTAAGTTTTGTTTTTATATGAAACTAAAAGTTATTTTTGCCTTGTCATTACCGGATTATTTTTGTTTTGTGCTTGAAACTAATTTCACCATATGTTCTCTACCTTACACAGAAAGGAACTGGAATACTTACAAAATCCGAATAGCCTTTCTGACACTATAGATTTTCAAGAACTTGAACTAACAATCAACATTTCTGAGAATTGAAACAATAATTATCAAAACTTTTGAGGAGTTAAATTCTTACATGAGAGACAATCAATTAAGGTGATAAACGTGAAAACATTTTTTTTTTTTTGGCAAAGAATGAACGATATTTAGTAGGACACTTTTGTCTTTTTACTCTGCATAATTCGACCTCATTCGTCCGGCAAAATGTATTTCGTCCTCGGCGAAATCATCGAAGAATATGCTACATCGTCCAATGTTCACTGGGTACTAAATCACCACAGATAATATGACTGGTTCTATAATGGCGGCTTTGATTGGCAAGCAAATATGGCTCCGTGTAAATAGTTGTTTTTTGGGGGTATTCTATACAAAAATATTACTATAACAGTTTTAAAAATTTTGTTTGATCAATGTATTTGTGAGATAAAAGATGAATTGGAAAAAGTGTTTGAAGTTTCATAAAAATAGCATCAAACAAGCTAAGCCATATATCTTGATATATCACGGCAACAAAACTTACTATAGTTACATGCTTCATCAACTGTCAGGATTTAGTTGTGTACTCTTAAGTTCAACGTCTAAAACAGGTATTAAGATAATTATTGAAGAAGGGCCAAAGAAATAACTGTATTGTTCAGGTTTAAAGGCAAAGGTCTCCAAGTTATTAAACGATGACTTGGAATATCTTACCAATAGTTTTGGATATTATCGGACCTATTTAATAAAATAATCCAAAAACTTTTTGAATCAATATGTAGAATAAGATTAGGGTAGTCATCGTGTATATATATACACACACATACATATTTAATTATTTTAACACTTCATATCGATTATTACTAACTAGTTCTATACTGGCAGCTTTGATTGACAAGCAAATATGGCTCCGCTTAGATAGTTATTTTTTGGAGTTATTTTTTTTAAAAATATTATTGTAATAGTTTTAAAGAATTCTTCTCGAAAAATGTGTCTGTAAAATAAAAGGTAAATTGAAAAACGTATTTTAAACTTTTTAAAAATAGAATCAAACAAACGGAGCCGTATGTATTGAAAATATCGTGGCAACGAAACTTTCCATAGCTACATGCTTCATCAACAGTTAGGATTTATTTGTATATTGTTAAGTTCAACGTGCGGAAGTGGTATTAACATAATTATTGAAGAAGGGCCAAGGAAATAATAGTATTATTCTGGTTCAAAGGCAAATGCCTCCAAATTATTAAACGATAACTTGGAATATCTTACTCATAGTTTTGGATTTTATCGGACCTATTTAAAAAAATATTCCAAAAACGTTTTTGAATCAGAATAAGATTAGGGTATTTGTCGTATGCTATTTTAATTATTTCAGTAATCCATATCAATTATTTCAACGATTCTGTAGTTATCAAGTGTCCTGTATTTTTCAGTCTTTTAAAACTTTTATTATAGTATTTCCATATAAATTCTCTTGTAATAGAATAATCTTAATCAACCAGTCGTCATTAATATTGAAAATTTCTAGGAAATATTTTACTTCAGTGGGCACGAGTTTTTTTACTCGAGTTTCTGTAAAACAATCTTAAAAGATCAAAAGAAATTATCTTGAAGAAAATCGAGTGTCCTTTTTAAATTTTATCAGAACAGGTATGACAGCCTCAGATAACAACGCCAACGATGGAGTCAAAAATTTACGGCCCCAACTGCAAGCCAACATCAAACGCATATGCATGGATTGCATAGACAAAACTCTCGCTGTGATCTTGGGAAGGTTTAACTCGGAAAATAATAAAAAAACATGTACGAAATAAGCATGATATCGAAAGAATTGCTCAAGACCAACATTGTCTTCGTAATGTCCCTCAGCAATCTCGTGACCACATCTACAAAGGTTGATTCAACACTTGATGTAATAAAAAAGTTTGACATAATATTGCGCGAAAGGTCATATGTGACTGATCGTTTACTGAGATCTTGTCTCATCTCTGCATCCGTATTATATGTCCACCACCTCAAGAATCACAATTGTGAAACTTCAAGTTTTAAAACTTCTCAGCTTCGTCCAATTACCTTCACTGGACGGCGAAGGATGCTAAATTGACAAAACTACTTTTGATTTGAGGATTTTCCAACATTTTCCAACTGCAGTCAGATGTACCTGGCAAGGTCTTACTACCCTTATGAATTTTGACAAATTTTTCAACCCAACAGAGTAAAAGGTCGGTTACAAAGGCGGACCAATAGAATAGATTCACTTTGCAGTTGATTTCACGAGATTAAAGTCTTTACGGAGCTTCAGTTTACATTGTACAATATCCTATGATTTTCTGAGTGTTTTTAGCCTAACAAGTCAATCTTCAACATCGTCACCCGTTGTTTATATTTTGTACAGTCTTATCAGAATTAATCTCTAAGAAACTTTTTTTTTTTTGAAACAATCTCTAAGAAACTCGTTTGAAGCGCTTGCATCCTAGGCCCACAGACATTGTTATGACATCTACCTCCAAAAAGTTCTAACAGAATCGTCAATCCTTTAGTCCTAGAAGTGAGAAAATAAGGAAACAGTGTAGATTTTGCAGCTTTTAGGAACATACATTCGAGGAGTATCGCAGGTGCTTGAATTTAGATGGTTATAAACCTGTAGCTATTGTTTAGCCTAAGCTCTTAGACCAAACACAAATGCCACTGCTCTAACGGCTGCTCTACGTGGACCCGATCCACGGGTAAGGTCGTGGACTCTGTGGTCCAAAATTAACCACCTAGTAAATTAGGTGAGTTATGGGTGAACCATAGTATTGGTCAATTAGGTGGGCTACGAGTGAGCCATAGTATAAACCACATGTGAGCCACAAAGGAGGTGACTGATTTTGGACCACAAAGCCCCCGGCCTCAACTGCAGACCGGGTCCACGTAAGTATTTACCTTCCTTTTCCCTGTCTGAGTTGAAAGCATTGATTAATCAGTAACTATCTCACTATAAATTTGCTTCCTCTTTTTCTGCTGCTCCAGATTTTTTTTTTTTTTTAACTTATAGATTCTATTGTTTCAATCATATATCTCCCAATGCTACCATATTTACTACTAAAGAACCGCTTTCTCATTCTACACCAATTCACATAATTAATGTCTCATTGTTAAAAATTAGTCATGTTTGTATCTTAACTACTACTGAGTTAACTATTCCTAATGCATACCTAGTCCCTAACTTGTCATTCAATTTTTAATCTGTTGCACAACTTTGTGATCTTGATTTTGGATAGTATAATACAAGATCTACAAATTGGCAAGCAGTTCGGACAGGTCCTAAAATTGGTTACTTATGTGAGTTGACAACCTTCCATCTTCCAACTTCCATTAATCCAATTCCTTAGATTAATCATCTCACATCATTACAATTGTGGCAAGCTCGTTGTGGTCAGGCATCATTGTCATGTATTAGGAACTTAAAGTCTGGTGGCTTGTTAGGTCCTCTTAAGATGAGTCTTTTGGCTGTATTTTTGGTCAACTAGGCAAACGACGTGCTTTACCTTTTAATTTAAGTGATTCTATTTCTTCTCACCCTTTTGATATTATTCATTCTGATATTTGGGGTCCAACTCCAACTTCTATAATCAGAGGTTCTCCATATTTTATTATTTTTATTGATGACTATTTAAGATTTATCTAGATTTGTTTGATAGAACATAGGTTAGAGAATCTACAAGTTTATCATCAATTTTGAAATATGATTAAAATATAGTTCTCTTGTTCTATTAAAATATTTCTAGAACGGCGACTGGTAGGATCACCAGCCTAATTAGCATAAGAAAAAGCTCTCAACTCTAGTAAAGAAGGGAATGAGAAATGTAATGCATAAAAATGGTTCCTTTCACATACTGAATGATTCGTAAAATATTAGCAAGGTGAGTAGAGGGAGCAGCAGACATGAACTGTCTTACTAATTGAACAGCATGAGCAATATTAGGTCGCGTAACAATAAGATAATCTAAACTCCCAGCTACTTGACAATAATGAGCAGGATTAGCTAGAAATTTCGTATCACTTGAACATGATTTTGTCTCAAGTGGAAAGACAACAATATTATTATTTGGCAACCTCACATGAGAAAGAAGATCTGAAGTATAGCTAGCATGGGACAAATGATAGCTTGTGGAAGACTTAGAAGCCTCAAGACCAAGAAAATAAGAAAGATAATCCAGATCTTTCATTTCAAATTGTGCATTGAGAAAACCGTTGCGAATGCCTAAACATTATCACTAATGATCACCATATCATCCATATAGAGAAGAAGAAAAATGATATTTGATGAAGATTGTTTAATAAATAGTGAGGAATCATATGAATTTATCGTAAAGTCAAGTTGTCCTAAAGTACTCCTAAATTCTGAATATCAAGCTTAAAGTGCTTGATTGAGGTCATAGATTGCCTTATTTAAAATGGTAAACTTTATTCGGCTGATGAACACATCCAAATGGTGGCTGCATATAAACTTCCTCGGTAAGATCTCTATTGAGAAAGACATTTTGACATCCATCTAAAAAGGATCCCGATAACAAATAGACACAACTTCAAGTAAGGATCGAATAGATGTGATACGAGCTACCAGTGCAAAAGTGTGTCGCCATTTTTATGTGTCTCACTCTAGTTCTCTCATTCTATTAAAATATTAGAAAAAAATAATATCCTATCGTCGAATGGTAATCAATAGAATCACTAACCTGATATGCATCATACAAAATTCATTCTTTCATATTCTTTAGGCTAAATCACAAAATGCCTCTGTGCTGTTGCGTCATTAGCAAATTACCCTATGTATTTATGAATACACAAATTAACCCCCTTGAATTGATTAAAAGAAATTTTTGCCCTTCCATACATAATACTTTGAAAATTTTCTCTTTTTCGTGCTAAAACCTAAAATATTTATACCACTTATGAGACCGTAGAACAAAATGATAATGAAAAGAGGAGTCTCAAACACATGAATTAAAAAAAATAGTGTTGCTATTTTTGTCACTAGATGAAGTTGGTCTTGCATTGTTTTGGTATAAACACAAGTTTATAATTGTTATATTTTTTATTCTTGTCACTAACATAAATGACATTCACGGCATTTCTTGATGCTTTGTTTTGTATATATTTTACAGAAATCACAAATTTATCTTTATTTTGCAAGTTGCTCGTTATATATCATGACAAAAGAAGAAATAATTCATGTCTTTTTTCATACTTATCTCCATCTTGAATACAAATAATAGGAATAGTTTGTGAAGAAAACTTTGTAATTTTGGAGTCATGATTTTGAATTTTTATATAAGAGTACAATAACAATATTAGTCTGGAGTAATAACTTTATTTTGTTTCTATATAACAAATTAACAAGAATAATAATGTTAAAAAATATGAGGGCAAATTTGTCCTCATAAAAGTGAAATGTACATGAGGGAGCAATTTGTTACTAGAGTAATGGAAAATTTGTGTGTTTCCTAAATGCAAGAAATACTTTGCTACCTACTTAACTTCAGTTTTATTGCAATGAATTAATTGAACACAGGATTGTCCTCATGCGATTTACTTGAGGCCTATTTTACCGTTATTGCTCATAGTAGTTTTAGTATTAAAAAAAAAAATCCTCTTATTTGCTCTCATCAACCCACTGTATTATCTTGCATCCTTGTGCTGCTTCCTAGTGGTCAAAGCTAATTATCTTGTATTCGCCCAAATCCATGTCTAACCTCAGTATTTATATTAAATGTCCGCCGCCTGAAAACTTGATTCCTTGTGCAGATCGTTGAATCAACATCAATTAAGGATTTCCAACCTTATTCCATTTGCAGTCAAATGGTATTGCTGGGTCGCAATAAATTGACTATCTTTTCGAGTCTTGACAAATTATTCCTACCCAAGCATAATAGATTGGTTTGCAGTTGAACTTTTACGAGAGTAAAGTCTTTTCGAATGCTCCGGTTTAAATTGAATGTTTGAGATTAAGAAATAACTGCGCTTGGGTGTCCCAAATTTACTCCATGTTAATATAGATATCACGACTCTACTTTGTGGAAGTTTCACGTCAATTTTTAACATCACTATTATTCGTTAACATGATTGATATTAATGCGACGTACTAGGCCACAAATAAAACTTTGGAAATTAGTACATGAGCAAATGTTACATGATGTACAGACAGTAAACGGGCAAAAGTACTTTTCTTTCTCGGAAGTTTCTGGTATCTCAGGTCACTGTTTTAGGAGGCAGAAATCCTCAAGGATACAAACTACACAAACGAAGACAAAAGATTCATCCCACAAATAGACCCCACCTTCCAGTCTTACCTATAAAAACAAAGCAATTTGACAAGCTGAGAGCGTGAAAATTTCTCCAAATCTTCAATTTCCAAATCTGTCCAATGGCCATAAATGATCACAGTACTGTCGAAAGCCAAAACCAAAACCATGGCCAAAATGGAGGTACTCAAGAAACTCAAGTAACTGTTGTCATGGTTCCCCTTCCAGCACAAGGTCATCTAAACCAGCTCCTCCATCTTTCCCGTCTCATCTCCTCCTATAATATACCTGTTCACTACGTAGGCCTGGCCACTCATAACCGCCAGGCAAAGGATCGTGTCCAAGTTTGGGATCCTCTTACCATTTCCAACATCTATTTCCACGAATTTCCAGACTTTTCTCAGGAGACCCCTCCCCCCAATCCCAACGCACCGACCAAATTCTCATTAAAAGTCATGCAATTGCTTGATGCATTGATCAAACTTCGCGAACCAATTTATAGACTTCTACAACAACATTCAAGCACAACAAAAAGATTGGTAGTTATTCATGACTCTCTCATGCCATTAGCGATCCGGGATGTTGGATTGATTCCAAACGCGGAGTCCTACAGTTTTCAAAGCATCTCAGCGTTCACAATCTACACACTTATTTGGGAACATGAAGGGAAACCAAGTCTAAACAAACCCGAACTACTCAAAGCACTCGATGATCTTCCATCGTATGAAAGTTCCTTCCCTCCAGAGTTCACAGAATTTGTAAAATTGCAACATGATTCCAAGCCAATAAACTCTGGGAATCTTTACAATACATGCATAGCAGTAGAGGGTCGATACCTTGATCTCATCGCAAAATCCAAATCGGTTGATACAGACAAGCAATGGGCTATTGGTCCCTTCAATCCAGTTGTAATAAGTGAGCCGAAAAACTCGAAAAAAAGACATTGCTGCCTGGATTGGCTTGACAAACAAGCTCCAAACTCGGTCATTTTTGTTGCTTTTGGCTCGTCAACATCAGTACCAGATGAAGAAGTCAAGGAGATCGCGATTGGATTAGAAAAGAGTGAGCAAAAGTTCATCTGGGTACTAAGGGATGCAGACAAAGGAGACAATTCTGAAGGGGAAGTTAGGCGAGCTCAACTGCCTGAAGGGTATGAAGAAAGATTTGACGGAAGAGGAATTATCGTGAAGGACTGGGCACCTCAATTGGAAATTCTTGGACACTCATCAACCGGTGGATTCATGAGTCATTGCGGATGGAACTCGTGCATGGAAAGTATTAGCATGGGAGTTCCGGTGGCAGCATGGCCTAGACTGTTTGACCAACCTAGAAATGCGGTACTACTAGAAAAAGTGCTCAAAATTGGTATGCCAGTAAGGGATTGGTCGCGGCGAGATGAACTTGTCACATCTTTAACTGTTGAAAATGCTGTGAGAAGATTGATGGATTCAGCCGAAGGAAAGGACATGCGGCTAAGGGCAAAAGAATTGAGCAAAGCTGTGAAGGCGTCTGTTATGGAAGGCGGTATTAGTCAAATGGAGATGGATTCTTTCATTGGTCATATTCGTAGATAGGTGTTATCTTTATCTAGTTAATTAAATGTGTTCGTTACTAATACATGAGAACTCTTGAATAATGTAAAAGGTAAGATATCAAGCTTAACAAATAATGTAAATAGTGTGATTAGTTATCTACCATATTAGTTTGGTAATAAATATTTAATTAGTTGCCACATTAGTTAGTTACCAGTTATCATATTTGTAATTGCCATATTTGTAAGTACCACAAGCTTGTATGTTGAGGCCAGTTAATAGTTTTGGAGGAAAAGAAGTAATTTCATCAATGAGAGTAACTTAAAATATATACCATACAAGTTTGTTACAAGGATAATATCAGTTACAACAATTTATAGTTTGAATATTTTCAAATTACAAATAATAGACGTGAATATATCATAATACCCCCCTCAAGCTGAAGGCACCTTAGTAAGCCAAAGTTTGTCTTGAAGAAAAGTGAAAGAAGAAGAAGACAGAGGCTTTGTAAATAGATCTGCTAGCTGATTCTTGCTTGAAATAACAGAATGGACAGTGAATTAGAAGCAACTTGTTCACAAACAAAATGGTAATCAACCTTCACATGTTTAGTTCTTACATTAAAAACTAGAATGGCACTCAAATAAACCGCCCCAATATTATCACATCAAAGCGTTAGCAATTGTGTCAATTCAATCCCCATTTCCTTGCACAAGGACAGAAGTTAGATAAGCTCAGCAGTAGCATTAGCAACAGATTTATATTCATTCTCTGTTGATGATCGAGCAACAGTATTTTGTTTCTTGGATTGCCAAGATATCAAATTATTCCCAAGAAAAACAACAAAACCTCCAGTAGACCATCAATTATCATTACAACCTCCCCAATCAACATCAGAAAAACATTGAACATGCATAGAAGACTTAGTGAAATGCAAACCGAATCCATAGTCAGAGCCAGGTCAGTGTTATCTCAATGTCAGATCAACACCGTTCGTGCCATGACATGATGTCAACTCAGTGCTAAATCAGTGACACGTCATCATCTACCCTATCAACATGCAAACTGTTCTAGATGTGCTGTCTATGCCACATAATCAGCATGTCAATATCACGTTGCTAACCAAAGCTAAATTGGTTCAACCAATCAGAGAAACTTTTGGTCCATTCGACCACTTTTTGACCGATTTTTGATATAGTCAAATCGATTCCCAAGGATTTTTTTTTCTTTCTCTCATGCTGAATTCAATTTTTCTCTAGATTTTCTCAAATTCATTTCCTAGATTGCATTTTTGCAATTTCGTTCTCATATTTACAAAATTTTCAGTAATTATTGCTTCAAATTCAACCTTAAATGTCACCCATCCAACAAACATCATTTTAGATGGTGTTAACAATGGTATTTAGATTGCTACCATGCGACAATTTCTCCAAAGTCACAAGTTTGGGTGCATTATTTATTGGAGAAACACATAAAATTATTTAGGATAAAGAGGAATCTGCTAACTCATATGCAAACAGACTTGAAGATTGGGATAGTATTAATCATACAATTATCTCTTGGTTTGTTAATGCATTACCCCTTCCATCGAATCTCTCGTAAATAGTTTTGATACTACAAAAGAAGTTTGGGACTTTTTGATTAAATGATATACTACAACAGATCTTGCTCATCAATATCAACTTGTTAAGAAGTTGCAATTTCTTCAACAAGATGCAAGACAATCTATTGAATATTTTCACTCTCACATGTAAGGTATTTAGGATCAGTTGACAATATCTGAATTCAAGTAGAAGTGTTCTAAAGATGCTACTCTCTTTACCTCTTATAGAAACAATCTTTGACAAATTCAATTTCTTTTTTTTTTTTTTGAAACTTTTTCGGCACAAGGCCTACGAGGGGAGAAGGGAAAGGGAACCTAAACTAATTCCACAATTCATCCCAAAAAACAATTCCTGACTAATTCAATTATTTTTTATTTTTTGAGATGATTTTGAGCCAACACAAGTCAATTTTCTACATCGTCGCTTGTTGCCTACACTTTGTATAGTCTTATCAGAATTAATTTCTAAAGAGACTCGTTTGAAGAATCTGCATCCAAAGCCCGCATGGCATCCACGTCAAAAAGGTTTCAGCAAAATCGTCAGTCTTTTTGTCTCAAAATTGAGAAAAAAAGGAAAGAATGTAGATTTTGCAGTTTTTAGGGATTTACATTTGAGGAGTGTCGTACTTGCTTGAATCCAGATGGTATGAACTTGTAGCTACTGTTCAGCCTGAGCTCTCTATACAATACAAACTTGCCATTACTCTAATGGCTACTTGAGTGGCTTTCGTTTCTACGTCTAAGTTGAAAGCATTGATCAATTAGATTCTATCTTGCCATACATCTACTTCTTCTTCTATTCTTTTTGCCATTCCAGGTATCTTTTTTATGACTTACAGGTTCTGTTGCTTTAATCGTATATCTCCCAATGCTACCATACTTACTACCAAAGAACCGCTTTCTCATTCTTCACCTTTTCATACAACTAATGGCTCATCATTAAATATTAGCCAAGCTAGGACCATATTTACTCCTGAATTCACTATTCCTATCTTATATCTGGTCCCTAACTTGTTATTCAATTTTTTATCTGTTGAACAACTTTGTGATTTTGATTTTGGATTTTATTTTTCTAAAAATGATTGTATAATACAGGATCTATAAACTAGCAAACAATTGGGACAGGTCGTAAAGTTGGTCAGCTATTTGAGTTGGCATCCTCATATTTTCCAACTTCTGTTAATGTTTCTAAAAGTAGTCATCTCACATCATTACAATTGTGGCAAGCTCATCGTGGCCACGTATCATTGTCACATATGAGGAGTTTAAAGTCTAATGCTTTGTTAGGTTTTGTTAAAGATGAGTCTTTTGATTGTATTTTTGGTCAACATGGCAAATTACATGCTTTACCTTTCAATTTAAGTGATTCTATTTCTTTTCATGGCAAATTTCTCTTATTGTTGTTATTTAAAAAAAAGTCCCCATTTTGGGGTCACTTTTTTTTATCATTCCGGCTTTAACGTCGCCACACATAGAGTGTGCGGCGACTGCTCTTTTTTTTTTTTTTTCCACGTGTGCAGGTGTGCAAGTATGTGTCGAAAAAAAAGTAACAGTCACCGCACAAATCGCGTGCGGTGACTGTCACATGAATTTTTTTTTTTTACGTTTGCGGGCCTTGTGTGCAATTGAAAATTTTGTGTGATAGTCGCCGCACTTTTCTTGTGCGGCGACACACACAAATTTTTTTTTTTTTTATGCTTGGGGGGCCGATTGTGCAATTTGGTTTTAATGTGAGAGTCACCGCACGTGCTGCGTGCGGTGACTATCACACAAAATCCGAATTGCATAGCCCCTTTTTATAATTCTCATATTAAATCTCAAATTGCATCTTAACCCCTTTATTTATTTATATATTTTTAAGTTTGGGGGGCCTTTTTGACAATTTTTGGGGGGCCGCAACTGTTAAAAAAAAAAGGTTAAAAAAATCATTATCTTAATTAGGTTATGAATTAGTTAATGTATATAAAAAAATAAATTAATGTTAAAAAAATCATTGTCCTAATTAGGATTTAATTGCCATAATTTTTGTCCTAATTATATGAATTAGTAATTTAATCTTGTAAAGAATAAGAAAAAAATTAATTCACAACTAGGGAATGTATGTATTTATCCTAATTCTTTGCTTGAATTACTTGTTAATCCTTTAAAAAATATCTTAAAAATAGTTATTTATTTATTTATGCAAATAAATTGTTATTGTATGCTAATTCACAAGTTGGGAATGGTGAATGGTTTAGGGAATTCACAACTAGGGAATGGTATGTATTTTTTAAGTTAATCCGTAAAGGAATACATTATTTATAAATAATGGTACGTATTTGTCTTAATTCTGTCCGCGAATAAGTTTATAGGGTAAAAATAAAATTGTTATGTTGACTAATTACTTGAATAATAATTTTTTTGACCTAAAAAAGTAAAAAAAAAAAATTACATTTGGGGGGCTATATGTAATTGTAATTTTTTCACCTACAAATGTAAAAAAAAAAAAAAAAGGAGGTATAAAACAAAGATATCCTAATTACTTTCATTGAATGATAATTACAGTGCAACAGTTTTGCCCCCCAAATGTTAAAGGAAAAAAAGTTTAAAAAAATTTAATGTTATTGTTAGGTTATCAATTGGTTAATCTATATAAAAAATAAATTATTTTTGAAAAATATAATTCTCTTAATTAATTACGTGAATAATTCTTGTCCTAATTATATCAATTAGTATTTTTATCTTGCAAAGAATAAGAAAAAAATTAATTCACAACTAGGGAATGTATGTATTTATCCTAATTCTTTGCTTGAATTACTTGTTAATCCTTTAAAAAATATCTTAAAAATAATTATTTATTTATTTATGCAAATAAAATATTATTGTCTGCTAATTCACAAGTTGGGAATGGTGAATGGTTTAGGGAATTCACAACTAGGGAATGGTATCTATTTTTTATGTTAATCCGTAAAGGAATACATTATTTATAAATAATGGTACGTATTTGTCTTAATTCTGTCCGCAAATAAGTTTATAGGGTAAAAATAAAATTGTTATGTTGACTAATTACTTGAATAATAATTTTTTTGACCTAAAAAAGTAAAAAAAAAAATTACATGCAATTGTGGCTGACACGCACATGCAAAGCTCCAATTCAATTTCGGACAATTGTGCAATTTGAATTTCGTGTGAGAGTAACCGCATTCCACTTGTGTGGTTACTCTCACACCAATATCAAATTGTACAAACACCCCCAAACGTTAAAAAAAAAAAAAAAGGAGGGGCCTTAAATGCAATAAGGATGGTATGTGAGAGTCACCGCACAAGCTTTGTGCGGTGACTCTCCCATCAATTAAAAAAAAAAAACCGTCAACTAAAAAAAAATTCGGGTAAGAGAGTCACCGCACAAAGCTTGTGCGGTGACTCTCACATTACCCACAAATTGCACAAAGACCCCCAGTAATTAAAAAAAAAAAATTTCGGATGAACAATTGTGACAATCACCGCACAAAGCTTGTGCGGTGACTGTCACAATTGCTTGAAAATTGCACAAAAGCCCTCCTGACACACACTGCACACCTGCACACGTGGAAAAGAAAAAAATTAAGCAGTCGCCGCACACAGCTTGTGCGGCGACGTTAAAACCGGAATGAAAAAAAAAAGTGACCCCAAAATGGAGATTTTTTTTAAAATTAACAATAATTAGAGAAAATTGCCTTCTTTTCATCCTTTTGAGATTATGCATTCTAATATTTGGGGTCCAACACCAACTTTCACAATTGGAGGATCTCGGTATTTTATTATTTTTATTGATGACTATTCAAGATTTATCTAGATTTATTTGATAAACTGTAGGTAAGAGTTTCCACAAGTTTATCACGAATTTCAAAATATGTTTAAAGTACAGAAGTCTTGTTCTGTTAAAGTATTATAAAGAAATAATATATTATTCTCAAATGGCGATCAGTAGGATTACCAACCTAATCTGCATCAAAAAAGTCTCTCAACTCTAGTGAAGAAACGAATGAGAAATACAATCCATAAAAAATGGTTCCTTTCACATAATGAAGGATACATAAAATTGCAGCAAAGTGAGTAGAGCAAGGAGCAGACATGAGCTGACTTACTAAGTGCAAAGCATAAGTAGAATTTGGTCGAGTAATAGTAAGATGAACTAAACTCCAATAATCGACAATAACGAGTAGGATTGGCCAGAAATTTTCCATCACTTCAACGTAATTTAGTATCAAGTGGAGTGACAGCAGTCTTATTATCTGTCAACGGCGGTGATAGCAGGTGGCTTGGGACAAATGATAGCTCATTGAGGACTTAGAAGCCTCGTGACCAAGAAAATAAGAAACATAACCCAGTCTTTCATTTCAAATTGTACACTAAGAAAACCTTTTAAATTGTGCATGCCTGAAACATTATCACTAGTGATCACCATATCATCCATATAGAGAAGGAAAAAAAATGATACTCAATGAAGATCGTTTAATAAATAGTGTGGAATCATATGAATTTATTGTAAAGTCAAGTTGTCCTTTTACGGCTAAATTTTGAATATCAAGCTCAAGATGCTTGTTTTTCAGGCCATAGATTGCCTTACGCAGACGGCAAACTTTACTCAGTAGATAACATATCCAAGAGGTGGCTGCATATAAACTTCCTCAACGAGATCTCCATTGAGAAAGACATTTTTGACATTAGTCTAAAAAAGATCCTAACAACGAACAGTAACAACTGCAAGTAAGGTCGAACAGATGTGATGAGAGCTACCAGTACAAAAGTGTGCCATCATTTTATGTGTTTCCTTCTTCTCTTGTTCTACTACAACATTAGTAATATATCTATATATATATATATATATATATATATATATATATATATATATACTGTTGTAGAATGGCTATCAAGATCACCAGCATAATCTGCATTATACAGAATTCATTCTTTCGTATTCTTTATCAAATACATTCTTGATTATACTGCTATTGATCAACTTTTTAGTTTTATTGCGATCAATTAATTATACAGATGGTTGTCCTCATGCGATTTACTTGTTTTATAGAGTAGTACAACTTTCGCTTGTTCAAAATCTTCGTAGATTAAGAAATGATATCAAAATATAAAGAAGAGATAAAAAACACAAACACAAGCACTGTCGTATTAGATTTTGGTTCTCTTGGAAATGAATAGAGGGTCGAGCAGTTAGAAATTTACAACTCCATCCGAGAGGTTAGGGGTTCGAATTCCTCCAAGCACCATTCCCCTTCCCCCAATTATAATATTATAAGTTTGATAAAAAGAAAATTTTTTTGTCTCCCTTTGGTACGTTAATAATTTGATGTACTTATTCTCTCATTATCCGGATATTGTCATTTAACAAGTCACCACTAGAAGTCTTTTAAATTTCACATGCCAGTTCAACATATGTTGATTATATGAGATTTTTTTTTTTAGGCATATGAGATTTGTTTAAGTTGTATAATTTTGTTTTTGTAGTCACTACCGGATTATTTTTATTTTTGGCTGGAAATTGATTTGGCCATATGTTCTCTGGCTCACATAAAAAGGAACTGAAAATCTTACAAAAAACAAATTGCCTTTTCTGACCCTACAGATTTTCAGGAGCCAACAATTTAACATTTCTGAGAATTGGAACAATAATTGTCAACATTTTTGAGAAGTGAAATTCTTACGTAAAACACAATCGATTAAGGCGATAAACATGAAACAAATTTTCCTCCTTTTTTTTGGCTAGAGAATGAACAAAGAACATGGCACGATAGTCAGTTGGGAATTTTTTTTTTCTTCTACATAAATCGACCACATTCATCCGGCAAAATGTATTAGCCCCAGCCAAATCATCCAAGAAAATTTTACATCATCCAATCTACATTGAGTACTAAATAACCAGAAAATAATTTTGTTGTTTTGCATTTTATTGTCCTTGTTTGACTAGTCCTATACTGACGGCTTTAGCAAGATCATTCAGTCGGAATGCAGTGAAGTATAAAATGCCCAATAACTTTTGAAGATTGATAGTTTTCGTTACCGATAAATTTTGACTATTGTAATATAATGTGAAATCATTACTCAGAACTTTACAGTAGTCTTAGCCAATGGCCATGTAATAATAGGGCCCTTCATGGACATATATGTAATTCTCACCCTTTGGACCATTTAGTACATTAGAGACCTTGAAGGGCTTGGATACAATTTTGTCAAATTGATTTTACCCCAAAAAGACTTAGGGCTTTCTTTTCATTTTCTTCTCCATTTTCCTTTCCCTTCTTTCTCTCTAATACTTTCTTTCTCCATCATTGAAGAAGGCTTTGAGGGCTCTCTTTCTCACCCATTAGAGGAGGCTAGTAGTAGGAGCATTGCAATTGTTTCCCAAGGTAAGTTTTACCTCAAAAACTCAAGTTCTTCCCTTGATGTGATCTAATTATATTTGGTAGGTATTTTGGATAAATTGTGTTTGGGAGAAGATTGTAGAATGCTGTGTCCTTGATTTATGTTGTTGTGTATTGCTATGTGTGAGAGTGTAAGTGAGTGAGTAATGGAGCTTTGACATTGATGAAAATGGGTAAAGGATCTTAGGGATTTTTGTATGATTTTGAGTAGGATCCATGATATATGTTATAGATTGTGTTAATGTAATGTTCCCTTATCATATTTTGCCATTTTTGGAGTTACTTTGGTGTTGGTTTGTGTTGGGTTGAGTGAGAAAGTTCGATTTTGGGTTTTGAGTGTTACAGGAGATTGCAGAGTTCGCGTCTGGGCTCATCCGCGGTGCCATCCGCGCCGCAGATGAAGTCGCGACTCGTCAGGGTTGCCCCTTTGGGGTCATCCACGGTGCCAACCGCGCCGCGGATGACGCCACGGACGGAACCCCTTGAGGCTCTGACCCGAGCCGCGGCATCAGCCATGTCACGGCTGGTACCGCGGCTGGGTACTGTCGCTGAGCCGTGGCTCATGCCGTGGGTCATGGCAGTTTGTGCCTCTTTTTCTCGTTTTGTGTGTTAAGTTAGGTATAAGCTCCTTTTATGATTTCTTGATAGAATTAGTATATGATATTAGACTTAATTGTGTGTTATAGGTGACGAAGAAGTTTATCCCTACTCAGACTACCTAAATTAATCTTTGGATTGAGGTAAGTAGTATTTGATTCTCTTTGCTTTTGGAAATGCATTTTGATGATGATAAATGATTTGAATGATAGTTTCTCTATATACATGGGCTTACGTTTGGTTACGTTGGTTTTACTATGAAATGAGTATATGTGGTCTAAATAACCATTTGAATGAATATATGTTGAGCTCTTGTATGTGAAATGGATTTGTGGCGGGACTAGTTCTTTAATTTGGTGTTTGTAGTTAAATATTTGGACCGTATTAATCGGGTGATAGTTAGTCTTGAACTGGACCAATCGGATGATAGTTGGTTTTGGACTGTGTTGACCGGGTTATAGTTAACAACTAGAATTCCAGGGTCATGTGTCCACTAACTACTTGAGCTCTCTTTCTTTGAATCGCATTATGTGATACTTTGATTTTGTATGGTTTATAACTTGACCACATGTGACGAATGAAGATGGCTTTGTTTTGATTTGAAAACTATCTATGTATAAATAACAAGCTAAGCCCCAAAAGAACTTTTGCTACTTACTAGGTGATTTTATCACTCACCCCATTTGTTTAACCTCACAGGTGACGATTTTGTAGAATGTGATTGGAAGGACTTTTGGGCCTCATATTCATAGTTAGTTAGGCATGAATGAGGTTATTTTTTATAACATTGATGTATAGCCATACTTTTAGTATAGATTAGGTTATACATGATTCTCCCAACTATTTTTGTTATTGGGGGAAAAGAAAATGTAATGGACATTGTATATCTTTTGGTTATGAATGAAATGTATTCCTTTGGGCATCTTTAGTATTCTTTGAGCCTTTTATTGTGATTAGAGGAGAATTTGTTTTGATTTAACCTTGTGTCCTAGCTTAGCCTAGGGCATGGCGGGTGCCACGTCTTGGGCACAGGGCGTGACAGGCCATCAAGGGTATCACTGTCGAGAATCTCGTGGCCAATCTACTAAATCACTTTATGTGGATTTTAAGTTTTAAAAGAAAATTACAAAAAACATAAGGGTCTTTACTTTTATTTGAGACATTAATCAACTGATACAAATTCCTGATACACCTGAAAACATAGCAAAGGACGGTCATAAGCTTAAAGTTTTTTTTTTTAAATCAAATTTCATTAATCAATTCTCTTTAGAAAATATTTGCTTTATACAATTTAGATGAGACTCCCAAATTTTTGTTACATGTAATTTAGAATGTACCTCCCAATATATGTAACGCCTAACCACTCCTTTCCTGATCCTATTATCTTAATTGTCAAAGTCGATATTCGAACGGACCTTTGGGAGGGGAGGGAAAAATAATTACACAGTCCCGGTCCACGAATGGAGCCGTGAATCCTATGGTTCAAAATCAGTCACTTAGTCAATTAGGTAGATCACGGATGGGTCATAGTGTGAGCCACATGTGGGTCACAAAGGAAATGGCTGAGTTTGGACCACAAGTTCTACTGCTCTACCCGTGAACCGAGTCATGTAAATATTTTCCGAGGGGAAGTATCCCCAGCTGGAAGTTATATAAGCTAAAATAACGTGAGAGGCCTTAAAAAAGGGTCAATCTTCGAGGAAAATAAAAGGCCTAACGGGCCATTGCCATTCAAACGACAGCACAAAGTACTCTGCCAAATAATCCGGCCTTAGACGCACATGCCAGCTTATGTTTTTGGATCCAAGCAGGCTTTTCCCTATGATTGGGCTGAAATATGGCTTGCATTGTTAATTAGAGCAACCTTTTATCTACACCAGCTCTTAATCTTCAGAAAAGAGATGGAAAAATATTTAGGTGGACCGAGTTCACGAGCCCTACCCCTGGACCTAACGGCTGAGATTAAGCCACAAAATTCAAGGGCTGAAATATGGCTTGCATTGTTAATTAGAGCAACCTTTTATCTACGCCGGCTCTTAATCTTTAGAAAAGAGATGAAAAAATATTTAGGTGGACCGAGTTCACGAGTCCTACCCCTAGACTCGACGGCTGAGATTAAGTCACAAGGGTTCAGGGCCCCTGAATCCTTGTGGCTTAATCTCAACCGTTAGGTCCACGGGTCCATGGATTTTTAGATCCACCTAAATATAGCGAGATGTATATGTGCTACACTATTTCAATGTTTTGACGTACACGTTATGTTGTACAATTCTCTTGCTACCATTAGAACCGCTTCAATTATTTTTAACAACTTCTTAAAATACTTTGAGCTATATTCTTTCTGTTTAAATCAAGTTATTAATATTCACTTCCCAAACTATTCTTAATTGATCAAAATTCTACCATGTATCCAAGATCAAGATGTGTCGTTGCAATTAAGGACAAGCACGGACTAGTTGAAAATCCACACATCCAATATTGTAACCAAAAACAGTTATACTAGTTCTTTTAATTTGTTAATCACATTTGGTGCTCATGAACTAGTTAACCATTTGCCTGTTTTCTAGTTAAAAAAAATTGGGTATAGCAGGTAATTAAAATGTATGATGTTAAGTTGATTTACAAAAATAAAAAATAAAAAAACTATTATAGCATAAGTACAATTAAGTTAAAAATTCTATTTTTACAATAGTTTGCAACATAAGTAATAAAGTTACAATTTAAAATTGTATATACTTTTCTTTCAGAAGTAAGAAATTATAAATTAAAATTCTTTGCTACATAAATAAAAAAATTGTAATTGTGTTCTCATTCATACTCAACATATATAATATATGAAAAGTTTCTTCGGATACTCACACATAGGGGATATGAAAATAATTCTTTAGGAGTATATATGATAATTAGATCATAGAAACATAGAATAGTGTACAAATCAAAAAATAAAATGAATAAAGCCCGATATTTAGCTGCTTGAGATTAGACTTGAGTATGAAATGACCTAATTGTTTCCAACTCCTTTATTATATTTAGGGATATTAGCGTATGGGACATATATGTGAATAGATTCCAATTAAACGTCATCTTAAAAATTAATATCTGAAATTAGAATTGCTTTTCTAGATAAGGGTCGGTTTACATAATCACTTTTAAAATTTGGCTTGGTTACCCTCATTTTTTAGTGTAGGAATGGTTTTTTAATTTTTTAGACATTCTTTGACCCCACGTTTGGTACACGTGAATGGGATAGAATCGAAAGGCCTTTCTAACTTGTCTATCCCATTCTCATGTTTGGTATGGACATTTTAAGTTGAAAAGCCTTTTTCCACTGAAATGCCCATTTCAACTTTTTCCTGAAATTTTATTCCTCAACAGAATCTAGGGAAAAGCTTTTTAAACTTCATCTTGAACAGACCTAAAATATAAGAGTCAATTTTATCCCCACACATGTTTTTTCTGCTAATTCTTTTTAACCAAGGATACAGTTACTAATTTTTTGTTTTTAAAATTCTAAAAAAAGTAATTCTAAAAAAATTTAGGTTATTATAACATTAATTAATAATTATTTATTATATTTTTAAATTACAATCAATTTAATATATGCTTAAATATTTTTTTCTTCTTCCTATAACAACGTTTAAAATATTATTTTTAACTTTTTTTGCAAATGTGTTAAAACTAAACTTCGTATAAATTAAATGTAAATAAAATAAATAAAGAATATGAATATTTAGTCTCATCACTATCCTTTTTTTTAATTTTAAAGTGTACAATGAGTTTACTTTTAATAAGAATATTAAGAATTTTAAAATAAAAAATGTTAAAGTTTCTTGTAGGCATAAAAATAATGCATACCATAAACAGAATTAAAACTATGATGTATTCTAGTACAAATAATTCAAGGCAATTAAGTCAAATTAATATAGATTTTATTTTATTCTGACATCTAAATATGATTGTACCAAATATTAAAAAAAGAATAAGCATTCCATTCTAACTTTGGTTACCAAACACTGGCTTAAATTTTTTTTTTTCCAATCTATTCTACATGGAAAGGCATTTTGAGTGGAAAGATATTTCCATTATAGACCATTCTAGTATACCAAATGTGGGGTAAAAATTTGGTTTCCTTGCCAGAATCAATTGTTGAAGCCAAAACCTCACTGGTAGAATCGTAGAGGTGGTATGTGGATATTATGAAATCCCAAACCCCAATTGATTAGTAATTTATGGGTCCAATGGCACAATAATCTATGTACTGGATTAATAAGGGAAGAAGTGAAAATAGAAGGGCATATTGTTTGAGAAAATCATTCTTTTTATCAAATATTTTCTTGTACGTATAAAACTAGCGAAAATCGAAAATATGGGAACATAGAGGAACAGAGATTAGAAAGGGAAAAGATACACTTGTCTTCCTTTTTGTTGAGTTGGAAATAATTGATTTGCGGTCCTTTAGTTAGGGTCATGTTCTAATGAAATTACGTCATTGGAAATTTTCTTGAATAATTCATGTTAGATTGGTGGTATTAAAGTTATTATAATTATTAATTTTGATTTGATTCGTCGGTTTGGGAAGATTTCCTATTGGAATTAAGGGGTGATTGGTTTAGGGAAATCAACGAAGAGAATGGGTACAAGTAGTAATGACACTTACTATTGATATTTAAAAAATAACTATCACTATTATTTAATCAAAATGAAAGTGATTAACTGAGGTCTCTATAATTTCCTCCAAAATACTACTTTATCAAATTCATTAACCTTTTTGGTGGAATGATACCCATTTCATTACTAAACCAAGCATGTTAAGAGGAATCATTAAAACTCATACTCATAGCAGAATTAATATTATCTATAGTGATACTGATTGAGAAATTTGAACTAAACGATTCCTAAATTTTAGCTTTGAACAGTGTGAACAATTGTTAAAAAAAAAAAAAAGGAAAAAAGCTGGAAGACTTGGACCTTGCTGCCAGAGTTGGAAGACTTGGACAGCACGTATGCTATCCGAGAGCTGTTACGAAACAAGATTGATGATAT
The DNA here is from genome assembly GCA_024721245.1 of Mitragyna speciosa. Classification (NCBI taxonomy): domain Eukaryota; kingdom Viridiplantae; phylum Streptophyta; class Magnoliopsida; order Gentianales; family Rubiaceae; genus Mitragyna; species Mitragyna speciosa. The sequence goes on along the minus strand of CM045556.1, from coordinate 2,835,486 downwards.
TGACCCTTCACCAACATTAGTCCACTAGAAACTTGGAGAAAATCGAATCTGTTTGACAATTGGAATTTTATTTTGATTATTTGCGGCAATGGGGTTAGTGCACAGATTGCGTGGGGTTTGAATATAATATAAATGTTGAATTGTTTTAAGTTTAGGATTGACTATTTTGGTCGCTATATGAGTGATGAAATACTTAGAATAAAAAATTTTTGAATTAGGGCCTATTCTTTGGATTGTTTATTGAAATAAGTTATTTTTATTCTCTTCTATGATTTTCATTCTATCTTAATGATCCAAATGTTTTTCAACTTGCATTTTTTTTTTTTTACATAAATAGTATTGGGGTTGACTTAACCTTATACTGTTTCAATGTGTGCATATGGAAATGTGCAAGTTGAATTATGTTGGCTCATTGGAGAAAATTGGGTGAGATTGGCGGGAGCTATTTTCATCACTTTCAATTCAATGGCCGCCCAGTGGGGGAATACAATTTGAATTTACCATCACGGGGTCACCTAGAAGGAATAATAGTTAGGACTAAATATTCAAAATTGTGATCAAACCTTGGTGTGCCCTTGACTCTAATTGAGCTATTGTTTGAAATCTACAAATGAATTATGAATCGAATAGCCTTATTTACATTTTTTGGAATGAATATCAATTGTTAAATGTTATCTTTCTTTCTATATAAGAATATGTGCACGTTGAATGTTTGAACAGGTTAAAAAGCTATACCTATTGTAACATGTAGGACTATTTATGGTTCAGATATCTTGTTCATGAAGCAACTAAAACTGATAAAACTGGTTTGACAAAAATATCAACTGCAAATTGGTATATCTCTATAAAGTAATTATTCATTTAGTTGCCTGAAAAATTGGTTTGTTTACCATCGGTATTGAAACAAATTACATTAAGTTTATTTTTAAAAAAAAAATAGAAATCTTACCCAATTTTTGTATATTTTGGGCTTCCCAAGCTTGATTCCTATTTTATAAGTAAATTCTTCGTATAAATTTTGTCTGTTTAAAAAATAAACTCTTATTAATACCATTCAATAACTAATTTAAAGATTTCCTAATTTCTTATTTTTAACCAATAATCACTATCAACAACACTGAAACACGAAATTAAGTTTTTTAACAAAATATTATACAATTTTGAATAATATAAATGTGCTTTCAACATAAAATGCACTCTAATTTTCAACACAAAAATTCTGAAAATTTATTTTGCTTATATATAGATCTGTTCGGTATTGGCAGTTCATGTTCCCGAACTAGTTGATTATGCACTTGAACTAGTACTTGACCCAATAATAAAAATCAATTCGGTTACCTTTCTTTTCTGGTTTGTAATGGCTTGATTTTGTCGATTTTTTTATTTTTCAATTTTGTTCAAGCAACCTTAGTAACATGCTCAACCCATGATAAAACGGAATGATAAAGCATGATTGCAAAAAACAATCTCGTTATTAAGTTAGTATTGATTATTAATTTGGATAATAAATTAATGTAATAAACTTTTATTGCGGATATTTTTATTCTAGGTTTAATATGGATGACTAATTTTTAAATATTTATCTCTGTGTGTGTGATTTGTGTAGTTGCTTAATGGTATTGATGCCTTACATGTTTGAGATTTTATTTTCAGGTACGATGTGTTGTGTCCCGGTTTTAGGAAACAGACGTTCTACTAAACCATGCTGAGGTTCTACTATTTTTGGCATCCACCACACACCATACTCAAAGCCTTGTGGAAGGTGAACAACTTTTGTGTCTAAACTATTAAGTCAAATTACCATTAACTCATCAGATAATGCTATAGTGACTTAGAGTTATCATAATGATCAACAAAAATAGTTTTTTTTTTCCTTTTGTGAAAAGCTAGTAAATTTTCGCAAAAACTTATTACTTTCCTATAAAAATTTACGACATTTTTCATACCTTCTTGTCACCACAGCAAAATCCAAACTGATCACCCAAGCATGGTGTTGTTAGTTATATCAAAGTTCAACTATCCATCCAATATTAGATAAACGTTACAACAAGGCATATCAATGGCATGGATTTTACCAGTATCCAACTATAACCATCAATAAAGCTTCCAAGAATCATAATTGGACACAGAATGGGCAAACTAATTTGGACTATTCAATCTCCTCTCCTTCACTGAAAGTTTGAGATTTGTGAGCAAGAATGCTGCACGTGGTTAGAGCCCATTTTATCGTTGTAGTATCCAATTTCTCTTTTGACTCATACTAGCGTAAATGATAACTAGAAAAAAAAATATCCTCCTCTTATTTGCTGTCATCAACACACTGTATTATCTTGTATCCTTGTGTACGCCAAGGCGCCTCACAAGTGCCATTTACCATAAATGGACGTTCCAAATTTAAAGGATAAAAAATGAACGGACGAAATTGAATCAACAAATTTAAATTTTAAATGAAAAAACGACGTCGTTTTGAGTGAAAAATGATTACATTATGTTTTAGCGGAATTACACCATTATTTTAGTATAATTACATATTTTAACTAATATATGATGTACAATTCAAATTTTGCTAAATAAAAAAGGCCGAACTTGCGAAAAATGAAAGAGGCCAACTTGCGAGCTCCATCCCGTGACATAGCTCTCAAGACGGAAACGACTTCCAGTACATGCCTCTCGTCCACTACATGTGCCATTACAGAGATCTTTTCTCAACTCTGTATCCATATTATATGTCTGCCGCCTCAAAACTTGATTTGTTGTGCCGCTATTTTTGTTGAATCAAAATCAGAATATTTTAAGTTGGCAATCTAGAAGGTCGAGTTTTAAATTTTTTTTTTTTTTGTCAAAAGTCATCATTCATATCATCATAATAACATAGTTACAGCCTTACATACAAGTACTAACTGGTAACTATCAGTGCATCATCCTGTGCGGATTTAATCACGCACACCGGGAAGTTAACCTTCCACCTAATTTCATTAGTGAGTTTTGTAGCAAATTTTGCTAACTCATGACTACATTTGTTGCTTTCTCTTCTAACATGCGAGAAAGAGCAACGCCAAAAGGATTGTCCCCTAATGTCATTTACAACAACACAAGTATCAGACAAGTCATAACAGTCATCATTAATCATCTGAATTAGAGATTTACAATCTGATTTAATCAAGATGGAAGACCAGTTTTCCTCAATTGCTTTCAATAGAGCCATACGAATTGCACATGCTTCCATGACAGATGCTTCCCCATTCTCTTCAGCTGGAATGGCCCATGTTACTTCAACTCCTCCTCTGCTGTTTTTTGCTGTTATCCCTAACCCATGCTTTCCTTTTTTAACATCCACTGCTGCATCTGTGTATATCATGACTACATGCTTGTTCTGTTTTCCTTTTGGCTCTTGATTACCATCGGACCTTTTTCATTGTCATTTCTAACCTCCTCTCTCTGGCAAAGAGTTGCATCCTTGTATTCCAACCAGTCATTGACTGCAATTTTGGTCACCTGATGCCCCTGTTGCTGCTGACTATTAAAGACAGAATTATTCCTTGTCTTCCATATGTGCCATAACAGATTGATAGTCATGGCAATATGTTCATCCCCATGTAGCCTATTTTTTGCATTTAGCAATGTCTCCCACCAATTCCAAAAATTTTTTTGTTGCTGTTTCAGCCCATCCCAATTAATTGGGAATGTTTTCCAAATCATGTCATTCTCTTTGCAATGAAAAAAAAAGGTGCTCTACTGTTTCAGCATTTTCCCCACATCGTTTGCACCAAGGAAGCCCTTTACCTGTTCTTCAAAAAACAGCTTCATTAGTTGGTAAAATGTCACGTAGGCATTTCCAAAGGAAATGCTTAAGTTTGTGCTTGACATTTAGACTCCAAATCTGCTGCCACACTGTGGAATTCTTATTGTTCCTGCTAGTATTGGCCTCACTTGGCTGCGTTTTGCTCCTTTCTTCTTCTATCTTTTTGGCTCTTATGTAACCTGTTTTAGCCGTGTACAATCCATGCTTTGTGTCCATCCATATGTACCTATCATTTTTTTGAAAAAGACTGAGAGGGATGCTCATTATTGCAGTAGCCTCATCATGTGGAAATAAAGATGAAATCAGTTTAGCATTCCATCTTTTATCTTTTATGAGGTCAGCTACCATTTCAGCATTGCACCCTGGAGGTTTGAGTGTCTTGATCCTCCCATTGTTGTCATTCTTTAGCCATTTGTCCCTCCAAATATTCACTGTTTTCCCATCACCTATTTGCTTTCTCAGACCACTGCCTATTATTTCAACAGCACTAACTAGACTTTGCCATATCCACAATGATCCTTTTCTTGCCTTTGCTTCGAGGATGGATGACTTTGGAAAATATTTTCCTTTCATTACCTTACTTACCAACAGGTTGGGTTTGGAAATAAATCTCCATACCTGTTTGGCAAGTAGGGCAGTATTGAAGCATTGAAAATCACGAAATCCCAAGCCACCTTGTCCTTTAACCTTTGATAATTCCTTCCAGCTCTTCCAGTGTAATTTATTCACTTTTTCGTCCCCTCCCCAACAAAACTTAGCTACAAGCTTGCTCATCTCCTTGCAAAGACCAATAGGCAATCTGAAGACAGACATGGCATATGAAGGAAGTGCAATGGCCACTGACTTGATGAGTACTTCTTTTCCCGCATTGCTTAGTAGCTTTCCTTTCCAACTTTGAAGCCTTTTTGTGAGCTTTTCTCTAATGAAGCTAAGGGTGGCATTTTTTTATCTTTCCACTACTAGTGGGAGTCCCAGATACTTACTTTGACTAGCCACTTTGATGCTTCCCAATACTCCTGTGACAATCTCCTTTTTTCCCTGATCAATGTTTTTGCTTAGGAACACTGAAGATTTTTCCAAATTCACAGCCTGTCCGGATGCATTCTCATAGCTTTGCAGGATTCTCATTATCTCATTGGCTTCACCTGCATTAGCTTTACAAAATAATACAGAGTCATCAGCAAAGAAAAGGTGGGTTATGGTGGGTCCTTGTCTAGACATTTTAATCCCAGAAAACTTCCCATTTGCTACTGCATGTTTTAATAAGCTTGAGAGTTCTTCAGCACAAAAGAGAAATAGGTAAGGAGACAAAGGGTCTCCCTGTCTAATTCCTCTAGATGGACATACATACCCATGTTTGCTACCATTAACATTAAATGAGAATGACATAGTACTTAAACAGCCATGAATCCATTTTATCCATAAAGGACAAAATCCCATTTTTTGCATGATGGCATATAAGAACTTCCATTCTACTCTATCGTATGCTTTAGACATGTCTAACTTTAAAGCCATGAAAGCATCTTTACCATTTCTCTTATGATTAAGCCAATGGATTAGTTCATGTGCTATGATAAGATTATCAACAATTTGGCGATCTGGAATGAAGGCTGCTTGGGAAGAGCTAATGCACACATTTAGAAAAGGTTTAACTCTATTTACCAAAATTTTAGAAATAATTTTGTACACTACATTGCATAGACTAATCGGACGATAATGAGAAAGATTTATAGGGGTGTCAATCTTGGGAATAAGAGTTACAAGAGTCTCATTGAAAGCTTTAGGCATATAGCCCGTATTGAAAAAATTTTTAACAGCATTAATAATCTCAATACGTAATATATGCCAAAACTTTTGAAAGAAATTCGGAGACATACCATCTGGGCCGGGGGCTTTGTTAGGATGCATTGAAAATAGTGCCTCTTTGATTTCTTTTTCCTGCACAGCTTGTGTGAGTTGCAAATTCATTTGTTCGGTGATTGTCTTTGGTGTGCCTCTAAGAATCTCTTCAAAGTCATGTGGATTTGAGCTGGTGAACAACTGATTATAAAAAGCAGAAACTTCAACACCAATGCTCTCATCTGACTCACACCATCCTCCATTAACTGCTTGGAGTTTTGATATTCTATTTCTCCTTCTTCTAGCTGCCACACTTGCCTGAAAGTAGGCTGTATTCTGATCACCCTCCTTCAACCATTTTATCCTCGCCTTTTAAGCCCAATATTTCTCTTCTTCCAGATAAGCCTTACTTAGTCTTGTTTTTAGCTCTGCAACTGCTATCTGTTTATCTTGTCTGTTACCCTTTTTCAGCTCATTAATCTCCTCTTTCAGTTTGCAAATCTCTTCCTTGCTGTTTTTCATTCTCTCCTTACTCCATCTAGTTAGAGCAACTCTGCAACCCCTTATTTTTCTTGTCACCCTATGCCCCTTGATCCCTCGCCTCTCTGATTCCATGCATTTTCCACCACTTCCTCAATATCTGGATACTGAAGCCACCTAGAGTCAAAGTAAAACCTCTTCTTCACCCTTTTAGCATCTGGATGAGTATCTAACATCAGCATAGAATGATCCGAGGCGTGTGTTTCTATGTGTGTGACTTTAGCATTGCTAAATTCCGAGAACCACTCCACACTCACCAAGACTCTGTCAAGTCTTTCTTTGATTTCGCCTCCATTATCCCATGTACTAGTCCATGTCCATGGCAATCCTTCGTATCCTATGTCTATCAATTCATTTCCCCTGATGAATTCCCTAAAACTTTTTAACGTCCAGTTGCTTCTAGGTCTCCCACCCCATTTTTCAATCGTTAGACCTGATGTCATTGAAGTCCCCTACAAAAATTACCTTTTTCCCCCACAAATGCCTTCTGTGCTTTATCTTTCCCATTGTCTACTCCTTTCCTTTCTATTAGGACTCCCATAGAGACATATACACCACCAAGGATTATCTCCATCATCAGAATGCAATTTGACCTCAATTGTAAAGCGAGTGAACAAAATTTTTTCCACTTTTAATTCATTTTTCCAAAAGATTGTTAGTCCTCCAGCCAACCCATCAGGATCCACCACAAAACTATTCTCATATCCAATTTTTTTTTCTTGATTTTTTCCAAACAATTCCTTTTATTTTTTGTTTCGCATAAAAACACCAAAATAGGGGAGAGGAGTTTACATACCTCCTTCAAACGGGGAACCACCAAGGGGCTCCCCGCACCTTGGCAATTCCATGCAAGTATCCTCATTGCATCATTGGAGACCAAATAAGGTTGGTCTCCACCCCTTCAGTTCCTTTGGCTTCATCCATTCTAGATTCAGTTCTATTTTTCTTGCTCTTTTGTTCATCTCCCTGCATACCAACCTCATCTTCTAGTTCCTGTATCAATTTCCTCTTGATTGCCTCTCCCTTCTGTATTGCGTTCGGCTCAAGTGGATGTAGAGAAATTCTGCTGCTTCTATCTGCAACTTTGCTCTCTTCTGCTCCAGTTTCTGTTTTGCAATTTCCTTTTCTTTTGAACTTCCGAATCCCGTTCCTTTTTGCAACTACTTGTGATCCATTATCGAGTTTTAAAGCTTTTAAACTTTGTTCAATTGCCTTCACCAGCAAGGTACGACGCTAGGAAATTGAAAATAATACTTTTCTTTTGAGGATTTTCCAACTTTTTACCAATTCCAGTCAGATCGTATTGGTAGCTTATGTGTCCCACATTTGAAAATTATGAGGCATACTGCTGCTACAATACTCAACAATGAACACCAAAGCAATACATTCCAACTTGAACTCTTACAATTTTACCTTCAAAACCAAAGCAATTCTGACAAGCCGGGAGAGTGAAAACTTATCCAAATCTCCATTTTCCAAATTTTTCCAATGGCCATAGATGATCACAACACCGTCGAAAGCCAAAGCCAAAACCCTGGCCAAAATGGTAGTATTCAGGAAACTCAAGTGACTGTGGTCATGATTCCACTTCCAGCACAAGGTCATCTCAACCAGCTTCTCCATCTCTCCCGCCTCATCTCCGCCTATAACATACCTGTTCACTACGTTGGCCTGGCCACTCATAATCGCCAGGCAAAGGATCGAGTCCAAGGTTGGGATCCTCTTATGATTTCCAACATCTATTTCCACGATTTTCCAGACTTATCTTATGAAACTCCTCCTCCTAATCCCGACGCAACGGCCAAATTCCCCTTACAAGCCATGCCATTGTTTAATGCATCGACCAAACTTCATGAATCAATTTATAGATTTCTACAACAACTTTCAAGCACAACAAGAAGATTGGTAACTATTCATGACTCGCTCAAACCATTAGTCAACCAGGATGTTGGATTAATTCCGAACGCGGAGTCCTACAGCTTTCAAAGCATCTCAGCGTTCACAATTTACACAATTATTTGGGAACGTGAAGGGAGACCTAGTCTAAACAAACCCGAACTACTCAAAACACTCGAAGATCTTCCATCGTATGAATGTTCCTTCCATCCAAAATTCACAGAATCTGTATTACAACATGATTCCAAATCAATTAACTCTGGGAATCTGTACAATACATGCAGAGCAGTAGAGGGTCCATACCTTGATCTCATTGCAAAATCCAAATCAGTTGATACAGACAAGCAATGGGCTATTGGTCCCTTCAATCCAGTTGTAATAAGTGAGCTGAAAAACTCGAAAAGAAGACATCGCTGTCTGGATTGGCTTGACAAACAAGCTCCAAACTCGGTCATTTTCGTTGCTTTTGGCTCGTCAACATCAGTAGCAGATGAAGAAGCCAAGGAGATAGCAATTGGATTAGAAAAAAGCGAGCAAAAGTTCATCTGGGTACTAAGGGATGCAGACAAAGGAAATATTTCTGAAGGGGTTAGGAAAGCTCAACTGCCTGAAGGGTTTGAAGAAAGAAATGAAGGAAGAGGAATTATTGTAAGGGACTGGGCACCCCAATTGGAAATTCTTGGACACTCATCAACCGGTGGATTCATAAGTCATTGCGGATGGAACTCGTGCATGGAAAGCATTAGCATGGGAGTGCCGGTCGCAGCATGGCCTAGACTGTTTGACCAACCGAGAAATGCGGTACTACTGGAAAAGGTGCTCAAAATTGGTGTGCCAGTAAGGGATTGGTCGCGGCGAGATGAACTTGTCACGTCTTTAACTGTTGAAAATGCTGTGAGAAGATTGATGGATTCAGCCGAAGGAGAAGAGATCCGGCAAAGGGCAAAAGATTTGAGCAAAGCTGTGAAGGCGTCTGTTATGGAAGGCGGTGTTAGTCACATGGAGATGGATTCTTTCATTGGGTCATATTTGTAGATAGGTGTTATCTTTGTCTAGTTAATTAAATATGTTCATTATTAATGCATGAGAACTTTCGAATAATGTAAAAGGTATAAGATATCAAGCTGAACGAATTGTAATACTGTTAATGTAAATAGTGTGATTAGTTATCTTTCATATTAGTTAGTTATCTGTTATCATATTTGTAATTGTCATAATTGTAAGCACAACCACCCTTATATATAGAGGCCTAACCATGTACTTGTAAATCATAGTTGAATATAGAGAATTCATTCTATCTTATTCTTGTCATAATATTCGAGTTTTTACTTGGAACTTGACTAAAAATTTCCGATAATATACAGTCGGTATACAGCAAAATCTATTCTACATCTGTATTATTATAAACCGTTCTCGATTAGTGGCTTTTTTCAAAATGGGAAGCTAAAATCATCAACTACGAGACAAGACAATCATAATCCATCAAAATACTCCAATCGGACACCGCCACATGCCCCCATGCACCACTAGAATACTGCTATTCAAAACAGGTGCCAAAGTTTGGAGTGAGTATTGCGTGCACCACGCGCGCCACGTGGCGTGCCACGTGGTGCACTAAAACCAATCACATATCGCCAAATAATACAAGGTATGGCCCACCGTTACCACATGGCGATAAATTATTGGTTCTAGTACACCACGTGGCAATATACGTGGTGTATTGTATACTTTTCCCAAAGTTTGGGACATGCCATTCACTTGCCGCATTACGCATCGCTATCACTGTTGATTTCATCAGTATTATCAACTGAACGCAATGACCAGTCAACTACAACCTCAGTACCACGTGTTGCCATGTAGAGCCAAGTCAGTGCCAGCTCAATGTCACATCAGCACTATTGTTGCCACAACACATGTCAAGTGAATGCTACATCAGCGTTGCGCCATCATCCACGATATCGACAAGCAAAGTATTCTAGTTGTCACGTCAATGCCACATAATCAGCACGTCAATATCACATTGGTGACCAGAGCTAAACCGGTTCAACCGATCAATGAAACTTTTGACCCGTTCGATCGCTTTTTGGCCAGTTCTTGATACGCTCAAACTGACTCCTAAGGGTTTTTTTTTTTTCATGCTAAATTCAATTTTTGTCTCCATTTTTTCAAATTCGTTTCCTAGATTGCACTTTTGTTGTTTTATTCTCATATTTACAAATTCTTCAGTAATTATTGCTCCACATCCAACCTTAAATGTCACCCATCCAACGAACATCATTTTAGATGGTGTTAACAGTGGTATTTAGATTCCTACCAATGGACAGTTTTTCTAGAGTCATAAGTTTTGGCACATTATTACTGGAGAACACACCAAATTGTTCAGAATAAAGAGGAATCTGCTAATTCATATGCTAACAGACTTGAAGATTGGGATAGTATCAATCATAAAATCACCTCTTGATTTGTTAATGCATCACCCTTTCCATCAGATCTCTCCCAAATAGTTTTGACAATACAAAAGAAGTTTGGGACTTTTTGATTGAATGATATACTACAACAGATCTTGCCCATCAATATCAACTTGTTAACCAGTTGCAATTTCTTTGACAAGATGCAATACAATCTATTGAATATTTTCGCTCTCACATGTAAGGTATTTGGGATCAGTTGGCGATATTTGAATCAAAGTGGAAGTATTCTGAACATGCTACTTTCTTTACGCATACAGAAACAATCTTTGACTGATTCAAATTTTTTTTATTTTTTATTTTTCAAGATGATAGCCAACAGGAGCCAATTTTATACATCGTTGATCGTTGTCTACACTTTGTACAATCTTATCATAATTAATCTCTAAAGAAACTCGTTTGAAGAGCCTACATCCAAAGCCCACATGGCATCCAATCCAGCAAAATCATCAGTCTTTTCGTCCAAGATTGAGAAAATACGGAAACAAAGTAGATTTTGCGGTTTTTAGGGATGTACATTTTGAGGAGCGTCGTAGGTGCTTGAATCCAAATGGTATGAACATGTAACCGCTATTCAACCTGAGCCCTCTATTCCAGACACAAGTGCCACTGCTCTAATGGCTGCTTAAGTGGCTTTCGTTTCGACGTTTGAGTTGATAGCATTGATCACTTAGATTCTATCTTGCCATAAATCTACTTCTTCTATTCTTTCTGCCATTCGAACTATCTTTTTTTGACTTGTGGGTTCTATTGCTTTAATCATATATCTATCAATGCTACCATATTTACTACCAAAGAACCGCTTTCTCATTCTTCATCTGTTCATGCAACTAATGGCTCCTCATTAAATATTAGCCTTGCTAGTACCATAACTACTCCTGAATTCACTATTCCTAAAGCATAACTTATCGCTAACTTGTCATTTAATCTTTTATCCGTTCAACAACTTTGTGATCTTGATTTTGGATTTTATTTTTCTAAAAATGATTGTATAATGCAGAATCTACAGACTGGCAAACAACTGGGACTGGTCGTAAAGTTGGTCAACTATTTGAGTTGACATCATCATATCTTCCAGCTTCTATTAATGCAGTTTCTAAAAGTAGTCATCTCACATCATTACAATTGTGGCAATCTCATCTTGGTCACGCATTATTGTCACATATAAGAAGTTTAAAGTCTAATGTTTTGTTGGGTTTTGTAAAAGATGAGTCTTTTGACTATATTTTTTATCAACATGGCAAATTACATGCTTTACCTTTCCATTTAAGTGATTCTATTTCTTCTCATCCTTTTGATATTATGCATTCTGATATTTAGGGTCCAACTCCAACTTTCACAATTGGAGGATCTCAGTATTTTATTATTTTTATTGATGGCTATTTAAGATTTATCTAGATTTATTTGATAAAATGTAGGTTAGAGTTTCTGCAAGTTTATGGTGAATTTCAAAATATGATTAAAGTACAGTTCTCTTGTCCTATTAAAATATTATAAAGAAACAGTATCTCATTCTAGAACGGCAATAAGTAGGATCACCAACCTAATCTACATAAAAAAAAAAAAAAAAATCTCTCAACTCTATTGAAGAAGAGAATGAGAAATGCAATCCATAAAAAATGGTTCCTTTCACATAATGAAGGATTCATAAAATTGTAGCAAAGTGAGTAGAGCGAGGAGCAGACATGACTGACCTACTAAGTGCACAACATAAGTGGTATTGGGTTGAGCAATAGTAAGATAAACTAAACTCCCAATAATCGACAATAACGAGCAGGATTAGCTAGAAGTTTTCCATCTCTTGAACGTAACTTAGTATCAAGTGAAGTGATAACAATCTTATGATCTACCGACTCCGGTGATAGCTCGTGGCTTGGGACAAGTGATAGCTCATGGAAGACTTAGAAGCCTTAAGACCAAGAAAATAAGAAACATAACCCAGTCTTTCATTTCAAATTGTACACTGAGAAAACCTTTTAAATTGCAAATGCCTGAATCATTATCACTAGTGATCATCATATCATCCACATAGAGAAGAAGAAAAACGATACTCAATGAAGATCATTTAATAAATAGTGTGGAATCATATGAATTTATTGTAACGTCAAGTTGTCCTAAAATACTGCTAAATTTTGAATATCAAGCTTGAGGTGCTTGTTTTTGTGGCCATAGATTGCCTTACAAAGATGACAAATTTTATTTAATAGATGAACATATCCAAGAGGTGGCTGCATATAAACTTCCTTAATGAGATCTCCGTTGAGAAAGATATTTTTGACATCCATCTAAAAAAATCCTAACGACGAACAATAACAACTGCAAGTAAGGTCGAACAGATGTTATGCGAGCCACCAGTGCAAAAGTGTGTCTTCATTTTATGTGTCTCCCTCTTCTCTCGTTCTATTAATTTTTTTTTTTTTTTTGTGTTGGTTGTTGTTGGGGTGGGAGGGGGGGGGGGGGGGGGGACAATATCACATTGTAGAACGGCGATCAGTAGGATCACCAGCATAATCTGCATGATACAGAATTCATTCTTTCATATTCTTTATCAAATACTTTCTTGATTGTACTGCTAATGATCAGTTTTTAGTTTTATTGTGATCAGTTAATAAACAGATGGTTGTCCTCATGCAATTTACTTGTTTTACAGAGTAGTACAGCTTTCGCTTGTTGAAAATTTTCGTAGATTAAGAAATGATATCAAAATATAAAGAAGAGATGAAAAAACACAAACACAAGCTCTAGCCAAAAGCAGTGTAGTAGTGTTTGATTTTGGCTTCTTTGGTACATTATTAATTTCATGTACTTGTTCTCTCATTATCAGAGTATTGTCATTCAACAGGTCACTGCGAGGAGTCTTTTAAATTTCAGATGCCAATTCAACATATGCTGATTATATGGGATTTGTTTATTTTTTTAGGCATATGAGATTTGTTTAATTGTTGCACAATTTTGTTTTTGTATAAGACTTTAAGTTATTTTTGACTTGTCATTACCGGATTATTTTTATTTTTGGCTGGAAAATGAGTTGGCCTTATGTTCTCTGCCTCACATAAAAAGGAACTGAAAATCTTACAAAAACCAAACTGCCTTTTCCGACTCTACAGATTTTCAGGAACCAACAATTTAACATTTCTGAGAATTGAAACAATAATTGTCAGCCTAGTGAAATTCTTACATAAAAGACAATCGATTAAGGCGATAAACCTGAAACAAATTTTCCTTTTTTTTTTTTTTTTTGGGTAAAGAATGAACAAAGAGCATGGTACGACAGTCAGTGGGGAATTTTTGTCTTTTTTCTCTACATAAATCGACCTCATTCATCCGGCAAAATGTATTTCAGCCCCAGCGAAATCATCCGAGAAAATTTTACATCATCCAATATTGATTGGGTACTAAATAACCAGAAAATAATTTTGTATTCGGCATTTTATTGTCCTTGTACGACTAGTTCTACACTAACAGCTTTCGCAAGATCATTTAGTCGGAACGCAGTGAAGTATAAAATGCACAATAACTTTTGAAGAGTCATAATTTTCGCTATAGATAAATTTTGACTATTGTAATATAATGTCAAGATGGTGACTCAGAACTTTACAATAGTCTTTGCCAATGCTCATCAAGAGTATCACTGTTGACAATCTCGTGGCCAAATCTACTAAATCACTTTACATGGATTTTAAGTTTTAAAAGAAAATTATAGAAAAAATATGGGTCTTTACTTTTAAATAGAGACATTAATCAACTGATACAAAATTCCTGATTCATCTAAAATCAAATTTCATTAATCAATTCTAATTATAAGATATCTACTTCATACAATTTATGTGAGACTCCAAAATTTTTGTTAAATACAATTTAAAATTTGCCTCCCAATATATGTAACGCCTGGCCACTCCTCCCCTTATCCTCTTATCCTGATTGTCAAAAGCGGGTTGGAACTGACCTTTCGAGGCCTTAAAAAAGGTTCAATCTTCGAGGACAAGAAAAGGACTAATAGAGTTTCAATAACGGGCCATTGCCATTTAAACGACAGCAAAAAGTACTCTTCCAAGCAATCGGGCCTTAGACACATACCCCAGATTATGTTTTTGGTTCCAAGCGGGCTTTTTGCCATGATTGGGCTGAAACATGGCTTACATTGTTAATTAGAGCAACCTTTTATCTACGCCAGCTCTTAATCTTCACATAAGAGGCCAGGAATATGTTTTTTTTTTTTAGCAATCACTATTGTATTACATGTTTGTTGCCTCACATAAGTGGGGTGAGGCTCTCCATGATGTGCTGGGTGAAGCCCCAAACTGTTTGCCATATACAATTTGGGAATATGGCTCCCTGAAATTATCTAAATCCCCCCTCCCCGAAAACCCCCTAACTATTGCAAGTGCTGGGATTTCAGTGTATACACAATTTGCCCCAGACTGTTGTATATGAACTACATTATTTCAGTGTTGCGACGAACAATTATGTTGTAATTTTTATTTTTTTTTTATCAAACCTATGCTATTATAACCGAGAAGAGGAATTGGTGTTGGTAGGATTCAAACCCTTAACTTCGGGGGCAGAGTCATAGAACTTGAATCACTTGACCCTCTATTCATTCCCTTATACAATTCTCCTGTTACCATAGAACCATTTCAATTATTTCTAACAATTTCTTATAATACTTTCAGCTATATTCTTAATGTTTAAATCAAGTTATTAATATTCACTTCCCAAAATATTCTTAATTGATCAAAATTCTACCATATATCCAAGATCAGGATGTGGCATTACAATTAAAGAAAAGCACGGACTTGTTAAAAATCCATACATCCAATATTGTAACCGAAATCAGTTGTATTAGTTCACTTAATTTGTTAATCACATCTAGCGTTCATGAACTAGTTAATCATTTACCTGTTACCTAGTTAAAAACAACTGGGCATAGCAGGTAATCAAAATGTATGATGTTAAGTTGATTTCCCAAAATAAATTAAAACAATATAGCATAAATACAAAATTAAGTTAAAAAATTATATTTTGCAACATAAGTAATAAAATTACAGATTAAAATTGTATCCACTTTTCTTTCAAAAGTAGAAATTATAAATTAAAATTCTTTGCAACATAAATAAAAAAATTGTAATTGTGTTCTCATTCATACTTGAATATAAAATATATGAAAATTTTATTTGGATACTCACATCTAGGGTATATGGAAATAATTCTTTAGTAGTGTATATGATAATTAGATCATAGAAATATAGGATAATGTACAAATCAAAAAATAAAGTGAAAAAATACCTGATGTTTAGGTCCTTGAGATATATTAGAACTAAATACGAAATGAGCTAATTGTTTCCAACTCCTTTATAATATTTAGGGATATTAGCTTATGGCACATATATGTGAATAGATTCCAATTAATCGTGGTTTTAAAAATTGATACCCGAAATTGAAACCACATTTCTAAATGAGGGTCGGTTAACTTAATCACTTTTAAAATTTGGCTTTGTTACCTCATTTTTAAGTGCAGGAATGATTTTTTAAATTTTCAGACATTCTTTAACCCCATGTTTGGTACGCACGAATGGGTTAGAATGGCAAGGTCTTTCCAACTTCTCGTCCTATTCTCATGTTTGGTATAGACATTTTAAGTTGGAAAACTCTTTCCTACTGGAATGCCCATTTCAGCTATTTCCTGGAGTTCCATTCCCCAACAAAATCTAGGGAAAGACCTTTTTAACTTCATCTTGGAAAGACCTAAAAAAAGAAGTCAATTTTATTCCCACACATGTTTTTTTTGCTATTTCTTTTTAACCCAAGATACATTTACTAACTTTTTTTATTTTTAAAATTTTAGAAAAAATTAGGTTAGTATAACATCAATCAATAATTATTTATTATTTTTAAATCACAATCAATTTAATATAACAAATTTTAAGATATTATTTTTAACTTTTTTGCAAATGTGGTAATACTAAACTTCCTATAAATTAAATGTAAATAAAATGAATAGAGAATATGAACATTTGGTTTCATCACTATCTTTTTGTAAATGTTAAAAATAATTAAAGAGTACAATAAATTTAATTTTAACAAGAATATCAAGAATTTTAAAATAAAAAATGCTAAAGTTTCTTGTGGGCATAAAAATAATGCATACTCAAAAATATGATATATTCTAGAACAAACAATTTAGGGCAATTAAGTCAAATTAAGATAGATTTTTATTCCATTCTTACATCAAAATATGATTGTACCAAATATTAGAAAAGGAATAGGCATTCCAGTTTAACTTGGATTACTAAAGATTGGATTGAAAATTTTTTTCCAATCCATTCTAGGTGGAAAGGCATTTTGAGTGAAAAGATCTTTTCATTCTGGACTATTTCAGTGTACCAAACGTGAGGCAAAGATTTAGTGTCCTTGCCAAAATCAATCGTTGAAGCCAAAACCTCATTTGTAGAATCTTAGAGGTGATATGTGGAGATTATGAAATCACAACCCCTAATTGATTAGTAATTTATGGGTTCAATGGCCCAATAATCTAGGTATTGGATGAATAAGGGAATGAGTGAAAATAGAAAGGCTTATTGTTTATAGAATCCTTCTTTTTATTAAATATTTTCTTGTACGTATAAAAGTAGCAAAAATTGAAAATAAGAGAAACAGAAAAGAACAGAGATTAGAAATGAAAAAGAGACACTTGTTCATCTCGTGGATGGAGGTAATAATGTCTTCCATTTTACTAAGTTTCATGTAATTGATTTACGGTCCTTAATTTAGGGTTATGTTCTAATGAGATGTATGGTCATTGGAAAATTTCTTAAATGTAGTTCATGTTAGATTGCTGGCATTAAAGTTATTATAATTATTAATTTTGATTTGATTCGCTAGTTTGGGAAAGATTTTGTATTCAAATTAAGGGGGTGATTGGTTTAGGGGAATCAAGGAAGGCAATAGGTATGAGTAGTAATGACACTCATTGCTGATATTTGGAAAACAACTATACTATCATTCAATTGGAATAAAAATGATTAATTGTGGTCTTTATGATTCCCTCCAAAATACTACTTTATTAAACTCATTAACTCTTTTGGGGAATTACTAAACCAAACATGTTAGGTGAAATCATTAAAATCCATATGCATAGTGGGGTTAATGATATACATAGTGATAGTAGTTGAGGAATTTGAACCAAACGAAACTCCTAAATTTTGGATTTGAATAGTGAGGACAGTTGTTTATGTTGAGAAAGATAGATCAATGGCTCTTAATTAGGAACAAATATGTTTCAAACATACTTGTAGATAATTTGAGGATTTTGATTTGTAGATAAGATAAGAGATTTGATTTGTAGATAAGACAGGAGATTTGATTTTTGATTTGAATTGATTTGATAGAATCCTTTCCTACTATATATCTTTTTGTATTCCTATATATATGTAATCTAATCAGAAGAAATACATATAGTAGAATATTTTTCCACATGGTATCAGAGCCTTAGACAAAAAGCCTTACTCTTGTTGTCTATACACCCTTCATTTTCTTTCACTATGTCTGATTTTGTATCAGAATTTCAGCCAAGCTCATCTAAATTTCATAACTCCATCAAAAGAACCAACAGCCCCTATCTACCTACTTTTGATTCTCATTCAGTCCAAATCACAACCATCTGACTGAATAGAGAAAATTTGCTGCACTGGTCTCAATTAATGTAGATGTATACCCGCAAGAGAGGAAAAATTGGCTACTTAACAAGAGAAAAGAATGAACCTGCTTCCGAGGATCCTGATTACCCCACTTGGGATGCTGAAAATTCTATGGTGATGACTTGGTTGGGGAATCCTATGGAGGAAGAAATTAGCTCCAACTATATGTGCTATCACACTACCAAGGAATTGTGAGACAATATTAATCTCATGTGTTCAAACTTGGATAATCAGTCTCAAGTGTTTGAGTTGATACTGAAACTTGGAGAAATCTGCCAAGGTAAGGAAAAGTGTTACAAAATGCTTTGATACTTTGAAACGCTTGTGGCAAGATTTCGACCTATTTAGTGATGATTGTCAATGAAAATTACCAGAAGATTACTACCACTAGGGCTGTTCAAAAAAATCCGAAAAATCGAAAAACCGAGAAAACCGATCCGCTTCGAACCAAAAAAAAGGGTAACCGAACCGGTTTTTGGTGGCGGGGCGGTTTGCGGGGCGGGTTATATTTTAATCGGGGCGGTTCGCGGTTCCCATTTTTGCGAACCGGCGGGTAACCGAATCGAACCGAAATGAGGGTAGTTATATAATTTCACATGTTACTTATGTAATTTCATATATTAGTTTGGGTGTTCATTTAGCTATTTGTTGAATATTTATGTTTTTACATTGATTGAAATGAGAAGATGAAGTTTGAAAGACTAAGTGATTATTTTCTTGTTTATATAGTTTTTGGTTATTTGTTGAATATTTATGTTTTTATGTTGATTGAAATGAAAAGATAAAATTTGAAAGACTAAGTGATTGTTTTCTTATTTATTTAATTTTTGTTTTTTTGAAGATTAAGGTTTTGGATGTAATTTAACTTTAAGATATTAATGTTTGTATTATTAGTGATTTATAATATTTTGTAATTTTTTTTGTTTATTTTTTTAAAATATAGGTAAATTATTATGGACCGGATCGGGTACCCGCCCTATCCGAACCGGTTTTGCGGGTAACCGAAAGGCCAGGTACCCGCTACATATGGATCGGTTTGCGGTTCGAATTTTTACCGAACCGCAAAGACCGGTTCGGTTCACATTTTTTGTCCATGGACCGGGTACCCGGTCCATGAACACCCCTAACTGCCACTATAAAAAAAAGGTGGAGGATAATCATATATTTAAGTTCTTTATTGACTAAATGTTGAGTTTAATAAAGTTAAGGGTAGGATTATTGGTAGACAACCACTGCCCTTTATTGGAGAAGTGTTTTCTGAAGTTTGAATGGAAGAAAGCCACAGACTTGTAATGTTAGGGAAGAAAAAACTTGACAAGACAGTGGAAAATTCTACTCTTGCTGCAAAAGCTCATGCTGGCCGAATGGTTCAAGGAAAATTGGAGAAAAAACCCGTGTTTGGTGTGGCTATTGTAACAAACAAAAGTACACACATGAAACCTGCTGGAAGTTGCATGGAAAACCAGCAAATTGGAAAGGAAAATTAAAAATAGGAGTTAGCCATCCACTACCCATGAAGCTGAAACTGCTATTTTCAGCAAAAAGCAATTGGATCACATCTAAAGCTGTTGAAATCTAATTTTGGATTGTTGGGTGCACTTAATGCTTCTGTGGCACATTCAAGTAGTGATCCTAGTGCCTTAGTATGTTATTTTCTTTCTACTCCGGGGATCATCGATCCAGGAGCTTTAGATCATATGACAAATCTTTGAAATGTGTTTCATACTTATAACCCTTGTTCTAGTTATGAAAAAGTTCGTATAGCAAATGGGTCATACTCTCCTATTGTTGGTAAAGGTTTGGTAACCTTATCTAATACCTTGTCCCTAAAATTTGTTCTCCATGTACCCCAACTTAAATGTAGTCTCTTATTTGTTAGCAAATTGTCTAAAGATTCTAGCTACCGTGTTATTTTCTTTGACTTTCATTGTGTGTGTTTCAAGACATAACATTGGGGAAAATGATTGGCAGTGCTTGGATGATAGATGATCTCTATTATTTTGATGATCAAGATTCCAAGAATAAAAACTCTCAAAGCTTGAGTAGTATTAGTTCGCTTTCCATTACAGATCAAATTATGCTTTGGCACTATAGGTTAGGATTTCCTAGTTTTTGGCATTTGAAAAGATTATTTCCTGTGTTATTTCAAGGATTGAATTGTTCCAACATTTCATTGTGAAAGTTACATTTTGTCAAAAAGTCACAAATTTTTTTATCCATTGCAACCTTATAAACGTTCAAAACCATTTTATATTATTCATAGTGATGTTTGGAGTCCTTCGTGAATTAGCACAATTTCAGGAAAAAAATGGTTTGTGAAATTTATTGATAATCATACTGGCTTATGTTGAATTTACTTGATGAGTAAAAAATCAGAAGTTGAAAGCTCATTTAAAAATGATTATACAATGATTGCAAACTAATTTCAACAAAAAATTAACATTTTTCATACGAATAATAGCATTAAATATTTTAATGAGATTCTTGGTATTTTTTAAAATTCAAGGTTATTCAACACCAATCTACTTGGGTCAATAGCCCTCAACAAAATGGGATTGTTGAAAGGAAAAACAAACATTTATTAGAATTTTCTCGTGCCATTATGTTTTCTAAAAATGTTCCCAAATTTCTCTTGGGGGAAGCTATTTTAACAACAACCTATTTGACAAATAGGATGCCTACTCAGGTTCTTAACTATAGTACACCCATTGAGTTTTAAAAAAAAATTTTTTGAAGCCAAGATCTATTCAGATTTACCATTACAAGTTTTTGGGTGCACAACAAATATACAGTTACCTTCTAAGGGATGGTCCAAGCAAGATCCCAGGGCCGAAAAATGTGTTTTTATCAGCTATGCCTCAAATAAACAAGGTTACAAATGTTTTAATCCTAGAACTCGTAAAATCTTTATCACTATGGATGTCTCCATCTTTGAACATTAACCTTTTTTATAGGAAAATTTTCTTCAGGGGGAGAAGCCAAGTGAAGAAAATATTTAGGAAGTGAATCCCCCTCCCTTACCTAAAATTATAGATTGCAATGAAAATCATCAAAAACTAGTTGATCCTACTACTATAGAGCCAGAAAATATTAAAAATCCAACAGAAGGAGAAATACTACTGGATGATCCTAAAAGACAAGAACCTGAGTTTAGTGTTTACATAAGAAGGAAGAATCATCAAAATGATAAAGAGCCTATTGTTCTCAAGGCATAAGACCAATCAGACATCTCGAAAGATGAGCCTGTCAACATGCAAGGTACTCTAAACCCTTCATTGTCCAAAAATGTTCCTGTTCTTGATACTAGCTATGATCTTGACATTCCCATAGCACATAGGAAAGGAAACCAATCTTGTACTAACCATCCTATTGGAAAATATCTGTCGTATGATAAACTATCTCTGGGTCATAGGGTATTTACATCAGGAATCTCCAATCTGTTTGTTCCAAGAAATATTTGGGAAGCACTTGATGATCCATAATAGAAATCGGTAGTAATGGAGGAGATGCATTTTCTAGTAAAAAATGGTACATGGGAAGTTTTAGAATCACCAAAAAAACAAAAAAACAATTGTTTGTAAATGGGTTTTTACTGTGAAATACAAGGATGATGGAAGTGTAGAAAAATACAAAGTAAGACTTATTGCTAAAGGGTTTACTCAAATCTATAGTATTGACTACCAAAAGACTTTTGCCCCTGTAGCCAAAATTAACTCTATTTGAGCGTTATTGTTTCTTGTACTTAATTTCAACTGGACCTTACATCAGCCGGATGTGAAGAATGCATTTCTGAATGGCAATCTGGAAGAAGAAATGTTTATGTGTCCACCATCGAGTTTTGAAAATTTTATTAGGCAAAATAGAGCGTGCAGGCTCAAGAAATCTTTATATGGCCTCAAAAAATCTTCGTGAGCTTTATTTTGAAGGTTTAGGAAGGCAGTAAAAAGCTATGGGTTTCACCTAAGTCAAGCAGATCATACTCTATTTTATAAACATCCTAATATGGGCACAATTGCAATTATAGTTGTCTATGTGGATGATATAATATTAACAGGTGATCACTACGAAAATTTTGCAAGGTTGAAAATGAAGTTAGTAGAGGAGTTTGAAATTAAAGACATGGGAGCATTGAAATATTTTCTTAGAATGGAATTTGCAAGATCAAAAGAAGGAATATTTGTGAATCGAAAAAAGTATATCCTTGATTTACTTGGTGAAACTAGGCTATTAGGATGCAAGGTAGCTAAAACTTTAATTGAAGTTAACCTAAAATTCAGTCCCGCTAAGGATGAAGATGTGATTGATACGAAAAAATTCTAAAGACTGGTGGGAAGACTAATCTCATCCCGACATAACCTTTGCTATAAGTATGATAAATTAGTTTATAAACTCACTAGGTCAAGAGCACTTTGAAGCTGCTGTAGACACCAAATTTTGACACACCATTTATTTTCAAACATGGGAAGGGCATGTTTGCACTTTTTGGGGACAAATTTTAATTTTTCAATAATCTGGGGGGCAAAATAGTAATTTTATCTATAAATATTTTTCTATCAGCTTTTGGGGGTTTTAAATTCATATTTTTACTGTTATGTGAATTTGTTAATTTTTTATAATTTTTTTGGACTTAATTAGTATTCTTTATATTTTTACTATCACAGAGGGCAAAATGGTAATTTCGTCTCGCGAATACCATTTTAGCTTATTTTTAGTTCCAAATTCATTTTTCTAATTCTTTAAGCATGTTTTTTTAATTTTCTTGATTTTACAGAGATGATTGCTATTTTTTCTGTGAATTTTCATTGCCCAAGGGCAAAATCGTTATTTTACAAATTAAATTCATTTTTCACAAATTTTGAGTCAAAAATGTATTTTGTAGTGTTTTAAGCTTATTTGTAATTTTTTATAATTTTTTGAAGACAATAACTATTTTTCTGTGAATTTTCATTGTTCGAGGGCAAAATCGTCACTTTATAGCTTAAATTCATTTTTTGTCAAATTTTGAGTCAAAAATGCATGTTCTAGTGTTTTAAGCTTATTTGTAATTTTTGATGAATTTTTTCAAGTTAACAGCTATTTTTTGTGTAATTTCGTTGTCCAGGGGCAAAATCGTCATTTTATGCCCCGAGCGCGTTTCTATCAGTTTTGAGCTCTAGTTGTTATCTTTGAAATCTACTGTGAATTCTTTTTGAAAATTTAGAGATCGCTGTCATATTTCTTGTATCAATTTTTAATTTTAGGGTTAAAAAATATTTTTTTTAATAAAATTAGCATTTTTTAATACCAGTGGCATTTTCGTTATTTTACAGCATTTTTGACCAACAAGATAAGTGGCCTATAAATACTCTTCTTAATCAGCAGAAAAAGGAAAAAAGGGAAAACCCTAAAACGCTTTTACTTTTATGATTTTTTAGATTAAAACACACACACTTCACACCCAAAAACACACACTTGAAGCCGCCTTCTTTATTTCGTTGGTACTGTTCATCGTTCTTCATTATAGACCACTGTTCATCTTTAGTTTCAGCATCATATTCAAGAATCAATCAAATCCATCTTCAACCTAAGGCGTTTACTGTTCATCAAGCTTAAAAGGTAAGATCTTTTCTCATTTTTAATCCATGTTGTTATTTTTCTTTTATGCAAAAATCTGATTATGTTGTTTAATCACTTAGAATTTTGATTAAGTTTTTCTTTGCTTGGGTTTTTCTTCAATCAATGTTTCTGGGATTGTTTTGTTCTTGTTTTTTTTTGTTATTTCTTGTTTGTCCTGCTTCTTCGCTCAATCGTTCCTCTGTTCAACTTCACAACCACCGTTTCTCTCTCTTTCATTCTTTCACCGCCCCACCACCGTCTTCCACCACCGCCCTTTCATCACCAATACCACCAGACAATAAAACAAACCAAGTACAACCACCAACTGCCCAAACCTGTAAAGAAAAATTAGAAACAACCAGAAAATCAATTGAAATTGCAACCAGTTCCATTTAAAAATTAGCAGCTCCACCCTGCAACGTCCCTCCCCTGCCACCAATCTCATCTCTCCATCACTCCCTCTCCAAACCTGCCAGAAAATTACAGTCATCCAACCAGCCAAATCTCACAAAACAATCACCAGATTTAGCTAGAATCAAAATCACAGACCATCCACAAAATTACAGAATCAACAAGCCACCACCGAACCCAGTAGATACCTGTAATTACCAAGCCAAAGCCACTACCCAAACCACAAAACCACCTGTATCAAAGCTCCACCTAAACAGCCATATTGCAGTTGAAACCACCCATATTCACTACCCCTGTCAGCCACCTACTAGCAACATAATCTCACCTGAACCACCTTGCAAAACAGTCCCCCAAAATCATCTAAAACAGCCACCAAATAGCTCAAGTTAGACCCAAATTGCAGCCCCCAAAATACTACCATTGCACTCCCAAAATTGCAGCTTCTCAACCCCTTGGCAGCCCTAAATCACCACCAAATCACAGTTAAATCAACTCCCGAAGCCCCAAACCGCACCTCCATAAACCTGTAAAAAAAAGGCAAAAAAAGAAAACAGCCCAATAACAATATTTCAAGGTACAATCACAACCCACACACCGTCTGTTTAATCGTACCAGCACCAATCAACTAAAACCACAACCAAATCTCCACTTGGGAATGGATAGAAGATGGGAAAGAAACAAAGGAATGAGAGAGAGATGAGGCGAGTGAGTAGAGAGAAAACAGAGGAATAGAAACAAAGAAAAGAAAAGAGCAAGAAGAGAAAGAAATGAAGTAACAGAGAGAGGCTAGCGAGAAGGCTAAAGAAGCCGAGAAAGAGTAAAAATGAAATTGGGGCATTTTTAAGGCTTTAGTCATTTTGGTCAAAGAAGAAGGGATTTGGTGTCTTTCCTTTGATTGAATCGAGAATTTCAATATTTGTGGGACCAATGTGGGTTCAAGGCATTTTGCAAGAACCGAATTGCGAGACACGCTTCATTGACAGGAAATCACATTTCTTTATTTGATTCATATCTTATTTGTCTTGTTTGACTAATCTATTTGTTTATTTGATTATTGGGTTTGGGGGCCATGGTGCTTTGTCCGGTTTTTATGTTAGTTTGTTTTAGTTAAGTTAGTTTTTGTTTCTTCTATTTTTTGTCTCGTTTTGTTTTTCTTTATGTTTTGGGTTTCCATTAGTTAATTAACTTAGTTATTCAATTTCACTTTATTTATTTATTTATTTAGTTTTAGCATTTTAACTTTCTGAGTTATTTTACATTAATATAGGTATTTCATACTAGTCCCCTAAGTTTTGGTTCGACCACCATGTCCCTTAAAATCTTAGTTAAGCCCTTGGATTGTTATGAATTGACCCCCTAGGTCCTAGTTTTTATTTATTTTATTTTTACACTGTCAGCCCCTAGTTTACTTTAATTTTGCAATTGCACCCCTTAGACTTATGCTGAATTTTTAATTTTGTCTCCCAAGTTTGGAAAAATTTATTTTAGTCCCCTTAATTGCTAGAATCTATATTTTATGCTGATTTTGTTAGGATTTCATATTCTGGCCTTTGTTTGTTTATATCAAGGATTCCTTGACTTGTTTGTTAATTTTGATTAGCATTGGTACCGGGTCTTCGAGAGGTATCCCGACTTCTTGTTACTTTCCTCTTTACGTGTCTCAATATGCTCCAATGTGATTTGATGCATTATTTTTATTAGTAGTTGTTTATTTCTCATTTCATATACTTGCTGCGTATTTACGTGTTTAATTTATTTAATTTTTATTATTTTCAAAAATATAATATTTTGTATTTTAGCTAGTCAATGTAATAGTTAGATTATCTTTCTTATATTTTAGCACAATTTTATATTTAGATAGCAAGTGTAATAGATAGATTATTATTTTTACTTTTTTTTCCCTAAAATTGTAGCTAAATCCCTCCGATGTAATAGTTAGGGCTTGTGTGCTTTTGCGTGCTTACGTGTTTATTTCTTATACCAGCTTTCCTTAGGATTTTTGCATCTAGAATATTATGCTTATGTGTTATGTGCTCCTATGTGATCTTGTGTGTTTTTTTATATGTTTAATTTTCTTTTAATTCATGCTTTAATGTTTAATTCATGATTTATGGTATTCCGTCACCACACTAGTCCAACGCTAGTTGTGGCTTCATTCTTTTCCCGCTAGTCCAACGTTAGTGAGATTTTTTTAGAACGGGCCAGTCCAACGCTAGACCCTTAGGGCATTTTAGTGTTAGGTGCACTCGTATGTATTTTTATATCCCACTTCACACATTTTTAGTTTTCTTTCCATTTTGCATGATTTTTATTGTTATTATTACTATTATTTATTTATTTTGACACATCTTCAAATGCATGACATCTAGGTTGTATCTCACTTAGAATTTAGGACAATTGTGTGATCCGACTAGAAATAGTCGCCTACTCACGTGAAAAACGGTGGCGTACATGCCGTTTCTCCCTCCATGAGTGGAAACATTCAGTCACGAGTTATTAGTTCCCCGTACCCGTCATATTACATACCCGCTTTCTTTCTTCACTTACTATATTTTATTATTTTCTTTTCTTTTGGCATTTCATTTTGTATTCACACTAGTGACTCCCTCGAGGTCTCCACTCGGGTTTCGCAATTAATGCGCTAATTCTGACCAAGTCTCGACGGGACATTTTGACCCTCTCAATATTCGCATTTAGACTTAGGATTTGCATTCATTTAGATACATCCAAACGCGATAGAATTTAGGGTTAATTTAGGAAATTTTGATTAAACCTCGCAACTAGCCTCGGCTAGGTTGAAAAGGTGCCTTAGGCGCAAGTCTTTGCCTTCCCTTTCTTCAAATGTGACTCCCAGACCTTTTTCTCTCGTTTTTCGTAAACCGGAGTCGAAAAGGGGTTTTAAATGATTTTTCTAAAATTTTTATTTTTGTTTTGTTAAACGATTTTTTGGGTGACTTGGTACACCCTAACTCAGTACCAAGTGGCGACTCTATTTTCTAAAATAAAACCCTTTTTCAAAAATTATTTGGCCAAACCTATCGCAGTTTTAGTCCAGGCCTTGTTTTCTTTAAAATACCATTTTTCTTAAAATACACTTTTTCTACTAAAATTTGATTTTTCTCACACACGCAAGGTTTTTTCCAAAAAACTTTTATTTTTGAAAGAGTCACCGAGATCGGACCGTTTTTTTGGGACGCGACAGTCAACGACCCCACCACAAGCACCCTTTTACCTACGATTTTTTAGGACGCGATAGCTGCCTGTAAAATACTAAGGTATTTGAAGAGGACACCTCGGAAAGGCTTGATATTTAAAAAACGTAACAATGTACAGGTTGACATCTATACAGATATTGATTGGCCAGGTAGCATTTCTGATAGGAGATAAACATTAGGGTACTGTACTTTTATTGGAGTAAATCTAGTCACTTGGAGGAATAAGAAACAGAATGTAGTAGCTCAAAGTAGTGTTGAAGCTAAGTTTAGGTCCCTCGCACATGGAATTTGTAAAGCAATGTGGATCAAGAGGTTATTAGAAGATTTGAAGATTCCTGTATCACTTCCCGTGAAAGTCTATTGTGACAACAACTCTGCCATTTCGATTGCATGCAACCTCATTCAACATGATACAACCAAGCACATACAAAGGTGACAGACATTTTGTCAAAGAAAAAATTAAAAATGGCCTAATATGTGTTCCTTACATATCAACCACTGAGCAGGTAGCTAACATACTCACAAAGGGACTACAGAAAAAGCAATTTGATTTCCTGGTGAGCAACCAAGCTATGGAAGACATTTACAAGCCAGCTTGAGGGGGAGTGTTGAGAAAGAGAGATCACTGGCTCCTAATTTGGAGCAAATATGTTTCAAACAAGTTTGTAGGCAATTTGAGAGATTTGATTTGTAGATAAGATAAGAGATTTGATTTGTAGATAATATAGAATATTTGATTTTTTATTTGAATTGGTTTGATAGAATCCTTTCCTATTGTACATCCTTTTGTATTCCTTTGTATATGTAATCTAATTACATATAGTAGAATATTTTTCCACAGTTTTAAAAAAAAAAAAGGAAAACGACTGGAAGACTTGGACCTTGCTGCCAGAGTTGGAAGACTTGGACAGCAAGTATGCTGTCCGAGAGCTATTGGGAAACAAGATTGATGATATTGACATTTCGCCAACCTTAGTCGACTAGAAACTTGGATCCGAGAGCTATTAGGAAACAAGGTTGATGATATTGACGTTTCACCAACCGTAGTCAACTAGAAACTTGGGCAAAATCGAATCTGTTTGACAATTGGACTTTTATTTTGATTATTTGCGGCAGTGGGGTTAGTGCACAGATTGCGTGGGGTTTGAATATGGTATAAACGTTGAAATGTTTTAAGTTTAGCATTGAGTTTTGGTCATTATATGGATGATGAAATACTTAGAATTAAATTTTTTTTTTTGAATTATGACCAATTGTTTGGATTGTTTATTGAAATAAGTGATTTTTATTCTCTTCTATGATTTTCAATTTATCTTAAATGGTCCAAATGTTTTTCGACTTGCAATTTTTTTTTTTACATAAATTGTACTGAAATTGAGTTAACCTTATACGGTTTCAATGTGCATGTATGGACATTGTAAGTGAAAAATTGAATGAATATTAATGTGCATGTTAAATGAATTATGTTGGCTCATTAGAGAAAATTGGGTGAGATGGATGGAAGCTAGTTTCATCATTTTAAATGAAAAATACTTATATGCACCCGGTTCATTGGTGGGGCTCGTGGACCTTGTAGTCCAAAATATCTAAATCAACCATGAGGTGGGCCCCTTGGTGAGCCATGGTATGAGCCATGACTGATATGGATGATTCTAGGCCACTTCTATGTAAATATTTCCCATTTTCAATGTGCGACCAATGGGAATACAATTGGGATTTACTATCACGGGCCCACCTAAAGGGAATAATATTAGGACAAAATATCCAAAATTGTGATAAAACCATAATGAGCCCTTGACTCTAACTGACAGCTATTGTTTGAAATCTACAAATGAATTATGAATCCAATAGCCTTATTTACATTTTTTGGAATGAATATGAATTGTTAAATGTTATCTTTCTTTCTATATAAGTAGACATGCATGTTGAATGTTTGAACAGGTTCAAAAGCTGGTAATATGGAGGCTATTCATGGTTCAAGTATCATGTTCATGAAGCAACTAAAACTGGTAAAACCAGTTTGACAAAAATATGAACTGCAAATTGGTGTATCTCTATAAAGAAATTATTCATTTACTTGCTTGAAAACTGGTTCTTTTTTTTAAAAAAAAAAAGAGATAGAAATCTTACCCAATTTTTGTGTATTTTTTTATCCCCAAGCTTAATTCCCATTTTATAAGTAAATTCTTCATATAAATTTTTGTTTGTCTAAAAAATAAACTCTTATTAATACCATTCAAAAACTAATTTTAAGACTTTCTAATTTTTTATTTTTAACAAACGATCACTATCAACAACATTAAAAGAAGAAATTAAGTTTTTTAACAAAATATTATACAATTTTGAATAATATAAATGTGATTTCAACATAAAATACACTCTAATATTCAACACAAAATTTTGAAAATTAATTTTGCTCATATACAGATCCGTTCGGCTATTGGCAGTTCATGTTCCAAAGTAGTTGATTGTGCACTTCAACTAGTACTTGACCCAATGATAAAAATTAGTTTGGTTACCCTTCTTTTTTGGCTTGTAATGGCTCGATTTTGTTTATTTTTCTATTTTTCAATTTTGTTCAAACAACCTTAGTAACGTGCTCAACCCATCATAAAAGAGAATGAAAAAACTTGTTTGCAAAAAACATTGTCGTTATTAAGTTAGTATTGATTATTAATTTTGGTAATAAATGTAATAAAATTTTATTGTGGATATTTTTATGCTAGGTTTTAATATGGATGACTAATTTTTAAATATTTATCCCTGTGTGTGTAATTTGTTTAGTTGCTTAATGGTACATGCTTGAGATTTTATTTTCAGGTACGATATGTTATATCCCGATTTTAGGAAACAGAGGTTCTACTATTTTTGGCATCAGCCACACACCATACTCGGAGCTGTATAGCTGGTGAACAACTTTTGTGTCTAAACTATTAAGCCAAATTATCAAAAACTCATCAGATAATGCTATAGTGACTTAGACTTATCATAACGATGAACAAAAATTGTATTTTTTTTCTTTTGTAAAAAACTAGTAAATTTACATAGAAACTTATTATTTTTCTATAAAAATTTACAATATTTTTCATACCTTGTCACTACAGTAAAATAAAGTCACGTAAGTATTCTCGTATCACTTTCTTATATCAGTATATATTATTATATTTATATGATACTCTTTTAGACCACAAGATCCCAGGTGGGACCGTGAACTTGGTCACCAAAGAATCTCCGCCTCCAGTTCACTACACGTGCAATTACAGAGATTTTTTCTCAACTTAGTGTCCATATTATATGTCCGCCGCCTCAAAACTTGATTCGCTGTACTGCTATTTTTGTTGAATGAAAATCAGAATTTTTTTAAGTCAGCAATCTAGAAGATCAAGTCTTAGAACTTTTCAACGTCGTTCAATTACCTTCACTAGGAAATTGGCATGAAGGACACTAGTAAATTGACAAAACTACTTTTCTTTTGAGGATATTCCAACTTTTTTTTTTCCAATTCCAGTCAGACGGTATTGCTAACAAGCAATCGATTTGATTACCCTTTGGAGCTTTGACAAATTACTCGTACCCTAGCAAAAGGTTGAAGTTATAGGGACTGACCAAAGTGGTGGCAATTTAAACTTGTCAATACTTATAAAATCGATAGGGTTGCAGTTAAATTTTTATGGGTCCCAAATCTACTCTATAAATAATATAGATATTGTGGCTCTACTGTGTAAAACTTGCACGTCAGTATTCGATAGTTTAGCTTTAACCATGATATGGGTAGGACTTTACAGTACGCACCAGATAAAAATAACATCATCATGGGTTGTATAAGGATCACCCAATACCTTGGTAAATTCATTGATACCAATACATTACCCGACATGCCATGGGTTGTATAGGGATCACCAAGACCTTGGAAAATAGTACATAAGCAAATGTTACCTGAAGTACAGCTAGTAAATGGGCATAACAACTTTTCTTTCTTGGAATGTTTTTGGTATCTGAAGCCAGTTTTTTAGGGGGCAGAAATCCTCGATACACAAATTACTAGTACAGAAGAAAAAGATTCATCCCTTAAATGGACACTTTACGGTTTAGTCCAAAAATTTTTTCTAGTGGTACCGCACGTTTGAAAATTATGAGGCATACTACTGTTAGAATATTCAACAATGAACACCAAACCAATAGATTCCAACTTGAGCTCTTCCAATTTTACCTATAAAACCAAAGCAATTCTGACAAACCCAGAGAGCGAAAACTTCTCCAAATCTCCATTTTCCAAATCTTTCCGATGGCCATACTTGATCATAATACTGACGAAAGCCAAAACAAAAACCATGGTCAAAATGGTAGCATTCAGGAAACTCAAGTGACTGTGGTCATGGTTCCCATTCCAGCACAAGGTCATCTCAACCAGCTCCTCCATCTCTCCCGTCTCATCTCCTCCTATAATATACCAGTTTACTACGTTTGCCTGGCCACTCATAATCGCCAGGCAAAGGATCGTGTCCAAGGTTGGGATCCTCTTATGATTTCCAACATCTATTTCCACGATTTTCCAGACTTATCTTATGAAACTTCTCCCCCTGATCCTAACGCAACGACCAAATTCCCCTTACAAGCCATGCCGTTGCTTAATGCATCGACCAAACTTCGCGAACCAATTTATAGATTTCTACAACAACTTTCAAGCACAACAAGAAGATTGGTAGTTATTCATGACTCTCTCATGCCATTTGTCATCCAGGATGTCGGATTGATTCCGAACGTGGAGTCCTACAGCTTTCAAAGCGTCTCAGCGTTCACAATTTACACAATTATTTGGGAACGTGAAGGGAAACCTATTCTAAACAAGCCCGAACTACTTGAAACATTTGAAGATCTTCCATTGTATGAAAGTTCCTTCCCTCCAGAGTTTACAGAATTTATGAAATTGCAAGAGGAATCCGAGCCAATCAACTCTGGGAATCTGTACAATACATGTAGAGCAGTAGAGGATACATATCTTGATCTTATCGCAAAATCCAAAACAGTTGTTACAGACAAGCACTGGGCTATTGGTCCTTTCAATCCAGTCATAATAGATGAGCTGAAAAACTCGAAAAGGAGACATTCTTGCCTTGATTGGCTTGACAAACAAGCTCCAAACTCGGTCATTTTTGTTGCTTTTGGCTCGTCAACATCACTATCAGATGAAGAAGCCAAGGAGATCGCGATTGGACTAGAAAAAAGCGAGCAAAAATTCATCTGGGTACTGAGGGATGCAGAAAAAGGTGATGTTTATGAAGGGGAAGTTAAAAGAGGTCAACTGCCTGAAGGGTATGAAGAAAGAATTGAAGGAGAAGGAATTGTTGTGAGGAACTGGGCACCCCAATTGGAAATTCTTGGACACTCATCAACCGGTGGATTCATGAGTCATTGCGGGTGGAACTCGTGCATGGAAAGCATTAGCATGGGAGTGCCGGTGGCAGCATGGCCCATACATTCTGACCAACCGAGAAATGCTGTACTACTAGAAAAGGTGCTCAAAATTGGTATGCCAGTGCGGGATTGGTCGCAGCGAGATGAACTTGTCACATCTTTAACTGTTGAAAATGCTGTGAGAAGATTGATGGATTCAGCTGAAGGAGAGGAGATGAGGCAAAGGGCAAAAGAATTGAGCAAAGTTGTGAAGGCGTCTGTTATGAAAGGCGGTGTTAGTCAATTGGAGATGGATTCTTTCATTGATCATATTCGTCGATAGGTGTTATTTTTATCTAGTTAATTAGTTATGTTCATTATTCATGCATGAGTAACTTCTGAATAATGCGGAATGTAAGATATCAAGCTGAATAAATTGCAATACAATCTTGATTATACTGCTACCGATTGGTTTTTTTACTTTTTATTGCAATCAATTAATTGAAGACATGCTGTTCTCATGCGATTTACTTAGTTTATAAACTGGTACAGCTTTTGCTTGTTCAAATCTTCGCAGATCATGAAATGATGTCAAAGAATAAAGAAATGAAAAAACAAAAACTCAAGCCCCGGTCAGAAGCAGTGTAGTGTTTGACTATGGCTTTTTCGTTACATTATTAATTGGGATAATCTCAGAAAGGTTTCTACAATTTTACTTAGTGCCCTTAAAGTTTTAAAAATTACATTAACCACCTATGACCTTAGAAAATAACCATAATAATCTCAACATAATAATAAATCAAAATTTTGCAAAACTACCATTGTTCTAGTTCCTTCTCCGTCCTGAATTTTGCGACCTCCTTCTTGTCTTTCTCTAACCCGTCTAACCCTCCAAAATTAACTCCAAGTAAACTCTTTCATCCCCTTCCTAAACATTTCTTTGTGTTATTGAATAACCTCTTACTCATAGTCTACCTATCACCTTGAAATTCTCAAATTTGCATTAAAACACAATTTTACGCAAATGAACAAATTTTTTATTTTGTTTTGTGGAGCTAAAACCTTAACATTTAAAAAGGATCGTGCCTGGGGTTGATGGGCAAAATTTGAAAAGATGGCGATGTTTATTGTGATAGTAAGTGAATCTTTTTTGGTTTAATAGGGGTGATGGATTCAATTGAAGAATTTAATAAAACAAGACTTTTTAATGGTGTTAGTAAAGGATTTAGTAAAAAGTATGAACACGTAGAAGTTTTATGGTTGAGAAGATGGATAAAAATAGGTTTGATGAAAGTAAATTAAGTTTTATTTACACGAGGGTATATTAGGTTATTCACTTAAATTCTTTACTAGGCCATATTTTTATTTATGTTTACCAGAACAATAAATTCAAGGGAGGTGTATGTGATTTTTTAAAGTTCCGAGGTACTAAATGAAATTGTCAAATAATCAAGGAAAGTTTCTAAAATTATCCCTTATTTATTTGATGCACTTAATTTATTCTCTCATTATCAGGATATTGTCATTCAACTGGTCACCACGAGAAGTCTTTTAAAATTCACGTGCCAATTCAACGGATGCTGATTATATGAGATCTGTTTAATGTTTTAGGCATATGAGATTTGTTTAATACTTGCATAATTTTGTTTTTGTATGAGACTTTAAGTTTTTTTGACTTGTCATTACTAGATTATTTTTATTTTTGGCTGGAAATTGATTTGGCCATGTGTTCTCTGCCTCACATAAAAAGGAACTAAAGATCTTACAAAACCCGAATTGATAAAGTTGCCACCGTATCAACTGTAATGTTTTCTTTTGATTTGTTGATTTAAATCTGATAAAACTACAGTTGTTGTTATCACTCAGTTTTTTCTTAAATACAAATTCAACGACACGTTTTCAACTTCAGTTAAAGGCAGAAATCAATTTGGTAGATTGCATCTAGGGATAATTACAAAATCTTCCCCTGAGGTTTCTGACAATTTCACTTGGCACCCCTCAATTTTTAAAAATTACACAAACCTCCCTTGCATTTACTATTTTGGTAACAAAACCTCCCCTTTTAATAAAAATTTTAATTGAAAACCCCAAAATGCCCTTTTCAATCTACAAAAGAAAACATTTCTTTACCACTTGAACCGCGGTACCACCACCACTGCCACCAACTTAATGAACACCGTTATTAGTAACCAAAAAATAATCTCATTAACACCAATACACCACTATCAACTAATTAGGAAAACAAAAAATAAAAAATTTATCTGGTTTTTGCCACTTGAACCACTATCATAT
Source organism: Mitragyna speciosa (assembly GCA_024721245.1). Taxonomy (NCBI): domain Eukaryota; kingdom Viridiplantae; phylum Streptophyta; class Magnoliopsida; order Gentianales; family Rubiaceae; genus Mitragyna; species Mitragyna speciosa. The sequence continues at coordinate 2,800,337 of CM045556.1, read as the reverse complement.
CCCGCAAGCTCTATTTTTGTTAGTCACCACCACTATAAGTAACCGAATTATAGAGTCAAAATTCATAGAGATATTCCTTAGCCAGACATTGAAATCTAACCCAACTACATAAATCCCAAACAAACTCAAATAATTTGTCAACCCAAATGATTCTCTGCACATCAATTTAACCAAATAGCTAGCCAAATAGTTTCATGTATATTCCCCCCCCCCCCCCCGGGCAAAAAAAAGCGCTTTTCTCCTTCTTCTTCTTCTTTTTTTTTTTTTTGGTTGTTTTTTTCTTTGGTCCAATACTTTTTTCTTTTGAGAAATATTTATTAGAGACAAATTTGTTGGGAAAAAAAAAAGATTTTGTTCACACTACTGCATTATTTATATTTTCCATCCCCATTACTGTCTCATTGTACGGGAGCGCGAGTATTTCAAATTTTGGCCTGCTGTAAAATGCTTGTATCCATAAAATTTTTAAAACATATCTTCTAACCTTAAAGCTAGAAATCGTTTTATTTAGGATTCTATGAATAATTGTACACATTGTCACCAAAAGGACAAATAGCCAACGATGACAACACAGAAAAAGGGGAAAAAAAAACTTAGGTTGCATTCATTGACGACAACGCACGCACCCACCCAACCAAAAAAAAAAAAAAAAAAAAAGGGAGGAGGTAAGGGAGAAGAAGAAGAAGTGTTAAATTTTCAAAAATATTTTACACTAGCATGTACGGTTCACCGGTATGGTGTGTACAAGAAGGAAAGTACTATTCGTTAACCCCTTGGTCAAGAAACAACACGTCATTTATATGATGAGTCACAGGTGAATCATATGGTGGGCTACACGTAAGGTCGTGAATAACGTGACTATTTCTGAATCAAAGGATCTAAAGATTACCTATAAATCCGATTCACCTAAGTATTTTCTAAACAAATGCAAGAGTTATGTAGTAACTAAAATAGAAATAGCCTTCTTAGTGAGTTGCATGCTAACAGTAAAAGATAAGTGTTAATTCGTCCCACATAGAAATCTTGTGTGGTAATGTCCTTGTACTTAAGTTCTATGGATTAATCCTTAAGTCAGTAATTACCTTTGGATTGATTCGTGAGATGTGTTTAGGTGAGTGTTTTTCTGCTACTGTTAATATTATATTATGTTGCTTTGGATAAAATAAAAAAAAGTAGTGGCTGTAACTGTTAGTATCATATCATGTTGCTTTGGATAAAATAAAAAAAAAGTAGCAGCTGAAATGGTGGTCAAACATATCGGCTGCAGATATATCAAAGCGCTATCTTATGTCTCATCAAAGCTGACCGGGTAAATCCAAAGTTTGACAGTCCCAATCAATACAAATGTGTAAATCATGTTTGACCATTCATGTAAAGTTTGGCCTCGACGCAATCTCTCATTCCTTGCACATTCCTCCTGGAAATTGTAAGACATGACCGATAAGTTGCTTCGGGACAAAGGAAACAGGACAACAATGGGAGTGAGTATTGCGTGCACCACGCGTGCCACATGGCGTGCCACGTGATGTACTAAAACTAATCACACATTACCAAATAATACAAGGTATGACCCACCATTATCACGTGGCGATAAATTATTGGTTCTAGTACACCACGTGACAATGCACGTGGTATATTGTATACTTTTCCACAACAATGGTTGCGAAGCGCCACCATCAAAGCTGATAAACTAAAAAGGAACTTTATCTTTTCTCACATAAAAAGAAAATAATTTTGTTTTCCGCATTTTGTTGTTCTTGTATGACTAGTCCTACACTGACGGCTTTAGCATGATTGTTCAATCGGAATGCAGTGAAGTATAAAATACGCAATAACTTTTGAAGAGTCATAATTTTTTTAGATAAATTTTGACTATTGTAGTATAATGTCAAAATCGTGACTCCGAACTTTACAATAGTCTTAGCCAATGCCCGTCTAGAGTATCACTATTAACAATCTCGCGGCCAGTCTACTAAATCACTTTACGTAAATTTTAATTTGAAAAGAAAATTACAAAAAAATAAGGGTCTTTACTTTTAATTAGAGACATTAATCAACTGACACAAAATTCCTGATTCACCTAAAAACATAGAAGAGGACGTTCATAAGGTTAAAGGATTTTTTTTTTTAAATTGAATATCATTGATCAATTCTTATTACAAGATATTTGCTTCATATAATTTAACCCGATGTTAGGTCCTTCGTATATATTAGAACTAAGAACGAAATAACCTAATTGTTTCCAACTCCTTTATAGTATTTAGGGCTATTAGCTTATGGGATACATATGTGAACAAATTCCAATTAATCGTGGTTACCCGAAATTGGAATCACTTTTCTAAATGAGGGTCAGTTAATCACTTTTAAAATTTGGCTTGGTTATCCTCATTTTGAAGTGTAGGAATGGTTTTTTTTATTTTTCAAACATTCTTTAACCCTGTGTTTGGTACGCATGAATAGATTGGAATGGAAATGCCTTTCTAACTTATCCATTCCATTCTCATATTTGGTATGAACATTTTAAGTTGAGAACCCCTTTTCCACTAGAATATCCATTCCAACTTTTTTCTAGAATTCCATTTCTCAACAAAATCTAAGAAAAGGCCTTTCTAATTTCATCTTGGAAAGACCTAAAAAGTATGAGTCAATTTATTCCCAAACACGTTTTTTTCTGCTATTTCTTTTGGCCCAGGATATATATACTAATTTTTTATTTTTAAAATTTTAAAAAAAGTTAGGTTATTATAACATCAATCAATAATTATTTATTATTTTTTAAATCATAATCAATTTAATATATTATTAGAATATTTTTTCTTTTTGCTATAACTATGTCGTGGTCTTATCACTTTCCCACTAGTCCAATGCTAGTGGAAATTTGTAGAAAATGGGTTAGTCAAATGTTAGACTCTTATTTCATTTAGTTATTAGACTCACCCTTTACATGCTTTTTCATCTCACTTCTCACACTCTTTCCCTTTTTATTAGGTTTTCTCATTTTGCATTGTTTTTACATACATACATACAATTATTATTAGTAACTACTCCTACTACTACTACTACTACTACTACATATGTTGGATGTATGACTACCACATATGTTGGATGTATGGCATTTACACTACATTTCACATAAAATTTTAGGACATTTGTGTGATCCAACTAAGAATAGTCGCCTACTTGCGTGAGAAATGGTGGCTTAACATGTCGTTCCCTCTTCTATGAGTAGAAATAGTCAGTCACGAGTTATTAGTCCTCCATACTCATTATGTTGCATCCCCACTTCCTTTGATCACTAACTATCTATACTACTATTTTCCTTTTTTTTTTTTTTTTTTGCATCCCATCTTGCATCCACACTCGTGACTCTCTCGAGGTTTTACTTATGGTTTCGCAATTAATGCAATAATCCCGATCAAATCTTAACGAGACATTTCAACCCTCTCAACACCCCATTAGACTTAGGATTTGCATTCATTTAGACACTTCCAAATGCAATAAAATTTATAGTTATTTTAAAATTTTTGATTAAATCTCGCAACTAACTTCGGTTAGGGAGAAAGGGTGCCTCAGACGCGAGCCTTTGCCTTAGCTTTTTTCAAATGTGACTCCCAAAATTTTTATTTTGTTTTTCAAAAACAGGAGTCGTAAAGGGGTTTTAAAATATTTTTTAAAAATTTTTTGCTTTGTTTTTGTTAAAAATTTTTCAAGTGACTTAGTACACCTTAAATCAATAGCAAGTGGTAACTCTATTTTTTTTTTTATAAAACCCTTTTTCAAAATATTTGTTCAAAACTATCACTTTTTAGTCTCGGCCTTGTTTTGTTTTATCAAAATACCATTTTTTCCAACAATACATTTTTTTACAAAAAAAAAAAAAGCCCGTTTTTCCCTTCCACACATACACACAATTTTTTCAAAAATTCAAATATTTTTGAAAAGGGATACCGAACCACTGTTTTCAGGACACGACAGTAAGGGTTATGTTCTAATGAAATGTACGGTGATTGGAAAATTTCTTGCATAGAGTTCATGTTAGATTGGTGGTATTAAAGTTATTATAATTATTAATTTTGATTTGATTAGTTGGTTTTGGGAAAGATTTCGGGTTGGAATTAAATTTTGGGTTTGAACAGTGTGAACAGTTGTTAAAAAAAAAAAAAAAAGAAAAGGACCGGGAGACTCGGCCCTTGCTGCCAGGTTTGGAAGACTGGGACAGCTATGCTGTCAAAGAGCTATTAGGAAACGAGATTGATGATATTGACGTTTCACTAACCTTCGTGGACTAGAAACTGAGTGAGTATTGCGTGCACCACACGCGCCACGTGGCGTGCCACGTGGTGCACTAGAACCAATCACACATCGCCAAATAATACAAGGTATGACCCACCATTGCCACATGGCGATAAATTATTGGTTCTAGTACACCACGTGACAATGCACGTGGTGCATTGTATACTTTTCCCTAGAAACTTGGGCAAAATCGAATCTGTTTGACAATTGGAATTTTATTTTGATTATTTGTGGCAGTGGGATTAGTGCATAGATTGCGTGGGGTTTGAAGACTGAGAAAACTATAATTTTGATACCAAATATTTAAGACATTGATAGTTTTAATTCCTAAAATTTGGATGAAATTAAATTTTATACCAAATATTTCAATTTTTTAGCATATTTAGTCCTATTGACCAGTTTTGTCAAAATCTTATCGAAATCTAGTCATGTGATACTCACATGTTGATTACAAAAGTTTTCAAAAAGAGTTAAAAAAATTAAAATTTCATAATTTGTAATTAAAGACACGCACACAAATGCACTATCTAGGGAAATTTTTCAATTTTATCCGCTTATTTATCATGTGTGAACTCAAATTAGTACATTTAATTACAAATTACGGCAATCAAGTTTTTTTTTTCATTTTTTCTGATTCTTTTCGAAAACTTTTGTAACTAGTATGTAAGTATTACATGACTGAATTCCAGTAAGATTTTGACAAACTGATCAATAGGACTAAATGTGCTAAAAGATTAAAATATTTGGAACTAAATTTGCTTTCATCAAAACTTTAGAGACTGAAATTGCCGATGTCCCAAATATTTGGTATCAAAATTGCAATTTTCTCTTGAAGATAACATGAATGTTGAATTGTTTTAAGTTTAGAATTGAGTATTTTGTCATTATATGGGTGATGAAATACTTAGAATTAAAATTTTTTGAATTAAGACCAATTGTTTGGATTGTTTATTTAAACAAGTGATTTTTATTCTCTTCTATGATTTTCAATTTATCTTAAATGATCCAAATGTTTTTCAACTTGCACTTTTTTATACATAAATTGTATTGAGGATGAGTTATCAATGTGTATATATGGACATTGTAAGGGAAAAATTGAATGAATATTGATGTGCATGTTGAATGAATTATATTGGCTCATCGGAGAAAATTGGGCGAGATTTGGCGGAGCTAGTTTCATCACTTTCAATGGCTATGTTTTTAGACTTGGACTGGTTATCTACTTGGTTGAGTTCAAGGGTTAGAGGTCAATAGTTTTAATCGGGGGTCAACTTGAGGTCGAATTGGACAATGTCATAAATATGTCATATATACATATATGTGTGTGTGTATAATTTTCCTTGAATATCTAATTAAATTAAAAAATTATCTTCCCTTACGAAAATTTTGATCAAGCTATCTTATTAACATTCTTGTTGTTTAATACAAAATATACAAATTAACTTCTCAAAAGTAAAAGTACCAAACCATATTTAATAAGTAATTAAAATTAATTTTTCTGTTTATTTAACTTAAAAATATTTACTATGTATATAAAGAAGGAATTAAAAACTATGTAATTTTTAGGATTAGGTCCTGGAGGTGATGTTAATAAAATATAGACGTTTATTTAATTAAATACCGAAATATTGTTCATTTATAAATGAAGAATCCACCATTCATTCCCCAAATGGAGATAATCATTGTCCTTAATTAATATTTTATTACTACATCACATTTCCTTTGACGGTTTCCGTTCATTTTTTAAGGTTACAGTAGCAGCATCTATGACTACTTTGAATTTTAAACGAAAGATTGGTCATTGCAATTCGTATGTGAATGTTATCACTGAAATGACTTTCACTATCTTTTCACTATCTTTTGAATGGGTTCTCACGCTCTCATTGGTTGGTTTTGTCTAGTGTTGCATATTTTCAATATTTTACGATCTATATTTCTATTTTCAGATTCGGACCGAATATTAATTCGGTTAAATTCAGAGGTTAGGGGTTAATGGGTTCGACGAGGGTTGACTCGAAATCAAACTAGATGACGTCACACACACATATACACATATATATATATATATATATATATTTCTCTAATTTTAATTGTTAGTCAAAAGTAAGAAATGTCAACAAGTTCAAAAAAATCATAACCATCTAAAAAAAAAATAAAAAACTAAGTTTTATTCTATTTTCATTTGGCAAAGAAATAAGATGATCGCCCACATAATTTTTACTGCCAAAGTGACAAAATTTTTACAAAATATTTATCTAGTGATAATTTTTAAGCATAACCTCAACTCTCATTTTGGGAGCTTACAAACTAGAAAGACTCGTTTTTCTAATTTTCTAGTCTATAGTTAGTTTTTTTTTTTTTTATGACAAATGCCAAGATGGTTTCATTAAGATTACTCAAACTTTACAGCATTCATTGTAGTTTTGGCCGGTTATTGTATCATGTACTAGCCAAGGCAAAATGGAATGATTACTTTTTGAATGAGATGGGACCCATTCATCTTTGAAAAATTTTTACCATCTAAAATCTCTCAGTTTTTTGAATTGGGATTGGGAACCATCCCAACATCATTGACTTTGTGGATCGATTTGATTGAGGCAGCTGATTGACGGAACCAATTGAGGAGCCAGCCTTGAAAGCCGGATCTCTGCTCTGGTTCTAGACCTCGATCAAACCTCATTTTGATCGTTCAAATAAGATTTTTTACCGGGTTTGACCCGTTTTTTAATTTTTAAGTTTTTAGCTTGACTTAGATCGAACACTTGGCCGGTGTTTGGTTCAACTGGTCAGTCTGATTCAAATTTGAAAACACAAGTCTATACATCTTGATCTCGCAACCATCATTTTGTTGTGAGTTAATATTACTTGACTTTTGTCCGAATCTATCATTTTCGGTCAAATCCAATTTTGACCGACCAAATCCAGTTGTTAACTGAATTTAATAGGTTTTTTAATATTCAATTTTTTAGTTTGACTCGGATCGAATACTTAGTCGGTTCTCTATTTGATCAATTTGACCGGTTGATTCGATTCGAGTTTGAAAACCTAGTTCAATGGCGGCCCAATGGGAACACAATTGGAATTTACTATCACGGGCCCACCTAAATGGAATAATAGGACTAAGTATCCAAAATTGTTATCAAACCTTTGTGAGCCCTTGACTCTAGCTGACAGCCATTGTTTGAAATCTACAAATGATTTATGAATCGAATTAGCCTTATTTCCCTTTTTTTTGGAATGAATATGAACTGTTAAATGTTATCTTTCGTTCTGTACAAGTATATATGCATGTTGAATGCTTTAACAGGTTCAAAAGCTTGTAACATGTAGGCCTATTGATGGTACAAATATTTTGTTCATGAAGCAACTAAAACTGATAAAACCAGTTTGACAAAAATATGAACTGCAAATTGGTACATCTGTATAAAATAATTATTCATTTAGTTACCTACAAAACTAGTTCGTGTACCACTGGTACTCGAACACATTATGTTAATTTTATTTTTAAACAAAAGATAGAAATCTTACCAATTTTTTTTATATTGTTCACTTCCCAAGCTTAATTCATAATTTATAAATAAATTCTTCATATAAATTTTGCTTATTTTAAAAATAAACTCTTATTAATACTATTCAATAACTAATTCAATGACTTCCTAACTTTTTATTTTTGACAAACAATCGCTATCAACGACATTAAAACAAGAAATTAAGATTTTTAACAAAATATTATGCAATTTTGAATAACATAAATGTGCTTTCAACATAAAATACACTCTAATATTCAACGAGGTATTGGCGGTTCATATATTTGAACAAGTTGGTTATGCACTTGAACTAGTACTTGATCCAATAATAAAAATCAGTTCAGTTACCCTTCTTTTTTGATTCGTAATGGCTCGATTTTGTCAATTATTCTATTTTTCAATTTTGTTGAAACAACCTTAGTAACATGATCAACTAGTGATAAAAGGGTATGATAAAGCATGTTTGCAAAAAACATTGTCGATATTAAGTTAGTGGTTGATAATTAATTTTGATAACAAATGTAATAAAATTTTATTATGGATATTTTTATGCTAGGTTTTAATGTGGATGACTATTTTTTAAATATTTATCTGTGTGTGTGTGATTTGTTTAGTTGCTTAATGGTATTGATGCCTTACATTTTTGAGATTTGATTGTCAAGTACGATGTGTTATGTCCCGATTTTGGGATACAGAGGTTCTACTGCACCATAGCGAGGTTCTACTATTTTTTGGCATCCGCGCCACACCATAATCGGAGCCTTGTAGCAGGTGAATAACTTTTGTGTCTAAACTACAAGGAAAAATAGTATTTTTTTTAATTTATAAAAACCTAATAAATTTTCACAGAAACTTATTACTTTTGTATAAAACAACATTATTCATACCTTCTTGTCACCATAGCAAAATCCAAAATGATCACCCAAGCAAGCTGTTATTTGTTATATCAAAGTTTAACTATCCATCCAATATTAGATGAGCGTTACAACAAGGCATGTCAGTGGCATGGATTTTCCCCGTGTCCAACTAAACCCATCAGAACAACTTCCAAGAATCATAATTGGACACAGAATGGGCAAAACTACTTGGACAATTCAATCTCCTCTCCTTCACTGAAAGATTGAGATTTGAGAGTAAGAATGCTGTTCGTGGTTAGAGCCCATTTTATCAGTATAGTATCCAACTACTCTTTTGACTCACACTAGTGTAAACAATAACTAGGAAAAAAAATATCCTCCTCTTATTTGCTGTCATCAACACACTATATTATCTTGTATCTTGTGGTGGCCAAGGCGTCTCACAAGTGTCATTTTTTACAAGTAGATACTTTAAATTTAAAACGTTAAAAATAAATAAATGAGATTAAATCGATAAAGTTAAATTTTAAATGAAAAACAATGTCATTTTGAATGAAAAATGGCTAAACCACGCTCTAACAAAGTTATATTATATTATTTTAGCATAGTGATATATTTTAACTAGCATTACGTACAATTCAAATTATGCAAAATGATGGGGCTCAACTTGTGAGTTCGTTTTCATGGCCTAGCTCTCAAAACGAAAACGACTTCCACTACATCTGCCATTACAGAAATCTTTTCTCAACTCAGTATCCATATTATTATATGTCCGCCGCCTCAAAACTGTGCTGTGCTGTGCTGTGCTGCTATTTTTGTTTAGTCAAAATTAGAATATTTTAAGTCGGCAACCTATAAGATCGAGTTTTAAATCTTTACAACTTATTGTCAAAAAAAACAAAAAAATCTTTACAACTTTGTCCAATTACCTTCACAAGAAAGTAACGACGCTAGGAGATTGACAATACTATTTTCTTTATGAGGATTTTCCAACTTTTTACCAATTCCAGTCAGATCGTATTGGTAGCTTATGTGTCCCAAATTTACTTTATAATAACATGGATATTATGACTCTACTGTGAAGAACTTTCACGTCAATATTTGGTTGGTTGGCTTTAAGCATGATACGGGTAGGATTTTCTAGTACGCACTAAACAAAGATAACATCACCATTATTTGTAAAGTGATTGATACCAACATGCTACGCAACATTCCGGGAGGTGTATAAGGATCACCCAAGACCTGAGAAATTAGTAGATGAGCACATGTTAGCTGAAGCATAGCTAGTAAATGGGCGTAACAACTTTCTTTCTTGGAATGTTTTTGGTGTCTGAAGCCTGTTCTTTCGGGGCCAGAAATCCTCAATCCACAAACTACTCATGCACAAGAAAAAGATCCCTTAAATGAACAGTTTACGCAATAATCCAAATAATCTTTCTGGTGGTACCGCACATTGGAAAATTATGAGGCATACTGCTGCTAGAATATTCAACAATGACCACCAAAACAATAGATTCCAACTTGAACACTTGCAATTTACCTATAAAACCAAAACAATTCTGACAAGCCGAGAGAGTGAAAACTTGTCCAATTCTCCATTTTCCATATTTTTCCAATGGCCGTACATGATCATAATACTGACGAAAGCCAAAACCAAAACCCTGTCCAAAATGGTAGCATTCAAGAAACTCAAGTGACTGTGGTCATGGTTCCCCTTCCAGCACAGGGTCATCTCAACCAGCTCCTCCATCTCTCCCGTCTCATCTCCGCCTATAATATACCTGTTCACTACGTTAGCCCGGCCACCCATAATCGCCAGGCAAAGGATCGTATCCAAGGTTGGGATCCTCTTACGATTTCCAACATCTATTTCCACGATTTTCCAGACTTATCTTATGAAACTCTTCCCCTTAATCCCGACGCAACGACCAAATTCCCCTTAGAAGCCATGCCGTTGCTTAATGCATCGACCAAACTTCGCGAACCAATTTATAGATTTCTAAAACAACTTTCAAGCACGACAAGAAGATTGGTAGTTATTCATGACTTTCTCATGCCATTTGTCATCCAGGATGTTGGATTAATTCCGAACGCAGAGTCCTACAACTTCCAAAGCATCTCAGCGTTCACAATCTACACACTTACTTGGGAACGTGAAGGGAAACCTAGTCTAAACAAACCCAAACTACTCGAAGCACTCGAAGATCTTCCATCGTATGAAAGTTCCTTCCCTTCAGAGTTGACAGAATTTATGAAATTGCAAGAGGAATCCAAGCCAATTAATTCTGGGAATCTATACAACACATGTAGAGCAGTAGAGGATCCATATCTTGATCTTATCGCAAAATCCAAAACAGTTGATCAAGACAAGCAATGGGCTATTGGCCCTTTCAATCCCGTCATAATGAATGAGTTGAAAAACTCGAAAAGGAGACATTGCTGCCTGGATTGGCTTGAGAAACAAGCTCCAAACTCGGTCATTTTTGTTGCTTTTGGCTCGTCAACATCACTATCAGCTGAAGAAACTAAGGAGATCGCGATTGGACTAGAAAAAAGCGAGCAAAAATTCATCTGGGTACTGAGGGATGCAGAAAAAGGTGATGTTTATGAAGGGGAAGTTAAAAGAGGTCAACTGCCTGAAGGGTATGAAGAAAGAATTGAAGGAAAAGGAATTATTGTGAGGGACTGGGCACCCCAATTGGAAATTCTCGGACACTTATCAACCGGTGGATTCATGAGTCATTGCGGATGGAACTCATGCATGGAAAGCATTAGCATGGGAGTGCCGGTTGCAGCATGGCATATACATTCTGACCAACCGAGAAATGCGGTACTACTAGAGAAGGTGCTCAAAATTGGTATGCCAGTAAGGGATTGGTCCCGGCGAGATGAACTTGTCACATTTTTAACTGTTGAAAATGCTGTGAGAAGATTGATGGATTCAGCTGAAGGAGAGGACATGAGGCAAAGGGCAAAAGAATTGAGCAAAGTTGTGAAGGCGTCTGTTATAGAAGGCGGTGTTAGTCAATTGGAGATGGATTCTTTCATTGCTCATATTCGTCGATAGGTGTTATCTTTATCTAGTTAATTAGTTATGTTCATTATTCATGCATGAGTAACTTCTGAATAATGCGGAATGTAAGATATAAAGATGAATAAATTGCAATATAATCTTGACTACTGCTCAGCTTTTTACTTTTTATTGCGATCAATTAATTGAAGTCATGCTGTCCTCATGCGATTTACTTATTTTTAGGAGTGGTACAGCTTTTGTTGGTTCAAATCTTCGTAGAGAAATGACGTCAAAGCATAAACAAGAGATAAAAAAACAAAAAAACTCAAGCTCTGGTCAAAAGCACTGTAGTAGTGTTTGACTTTGGCTTTTTTCGATACATTATCGATCGGGATAATTTCAGAAAGGTTTCTACAATTTTACCTAGTGCCCTTGAAATTTTAAAAATTACATTAACCTCCCCTAACCTTAGAAAATAAACATAATAGCCTTAGCATAATAATAAATCAAAATTTTCCAAAACTACCATTTTTCTTTTCCTTCTCCTTCTCCTTCTCCTTCCTAAATCTTGTAGTCTATCTTCTTGTCTTTCTCCAACCCATCTAAGCCTCAAAAATTGGCCCCAAGTAAACTCTTTCATCCCCTTCCTAACCATTGCTTTTCGTTGTGTAATAACATCTTAGCCATAATTTGCCTATTGCCTTAAAACACAATTTTGCGCAAATGAACAAATTTTGTGCCTTTAATGGGCCATTGCCATTCAAGCGACAGCAAAAAGTACTCTACCAAACAATCGGGCCTTAGACACCTATGCCAGCTTATGTTTTTGGTTCCAAGCTGGCTTTTTGCTATGACTGGGCTGAAATATGGCTTGCATTGTTAAATAAAGCAACCTTTTATCTACGCTAGCTCTTAATCTTCACAAAAGAGGCCTACAAGAATATATATATATATATATATATATATATATTATATTGGTTGACAAGTGGATAGCTTCATTGAGACACTATTTATCAGGCTTGGAAGGAAAACAAACGATGTCATTTTCCCACCCATCAACCTCAATTATCCAACAAGAGCTATCGCTCAATCCTCATCTTCCCACCCCTCAATGCCTTATGTTCCTCTGCCAATCCATCCCTATGTTTCTCTACTATCCACCCTTCAAATCACCGTTGTCATCGTATCAGAGAACCCCAATAGATGGACATGGTAATATACATGTACTGGATGCACAACACAGTCTAACATACACGAAGACAGAAATTGAAGAGAGATAAAAGTTGCATCCTCCTCCCTTTTCCTTTTCCTCTCTATTTCTCCTTCTCTATTTTTTACTTTTATTTTAAATTTTTTTCTTTTTTCTCACGTCGCCGGCATCTTGCTAACTTGCGGGTCTACCCATCCCAGCGCTTTCCCCCCATGTAACCCCCTTTCTTCTGTTTTGTCTCCCTAGTTTTTTGGTATGATTCATTTCTTTCTTCCTATTTTTTTTTAATAATTAGAAGAAATGTTTCTTTTTAGGGTTTTAAAGAGTTGATTATTGATTTAAGAAGATATATAAAAAGAAGAAGACTACGGCAGCTCTAGTGACAAGGGCTCGAGCTGATTATGGCTATCTAATAAAATTGCTTCTCATTAGTGACAGTGGGGTTTTTTTTTTTAATTTTCTCCTCCACTAGTCTTCCTATATTATAAAAAGAAAGAAGAGTTACTGTAGCACTTCCTCCTTTTAACACGTGGATAGCCTCAGTGAAATTGTTTAGGTTTCTGATGTTTTTCCTTTACCTCTGTTTTCCTTTTCTCCTCTCTATTGTTATTTTACTTTTTCTTATCTTCTTTCCTTTTTATCCTACTAATAGAGCAATAACTTCTTTCCCTAAAATTTCTCCCCCAGGTCAGTCAATTGATGCCATAATTCTCCTCCCAAATAACTTCCTATCCATGTTCGTCTGTTTACCTACTGCATTCGCTCTCAGATATCAAAAGCTTGCCCTGTCCATGTCCGTTTGTTCTGTTCCAAAAGCTTTGGTGGTGCTGATACTGATGGTATTACCACAGGTTTTCTATTATTTTAATTTTTTTCTTTCCTCATCCTTTTCTCCTTTTCTTTTCAGTTTCCTGTAGTCTTTATAGTCTTATGTAGTCTCTATAGTGTCAATCATTCCTTTGTTTGGATATTTTCTCTGCCTCCCAAGGTTCATTCTTCGTCGATCGATCTCCTTATTTCAATTGTTGCGTTCATATTATTTTTCCTATAGTTAAGAGATTTATGTTTTTTTATTCATTTCAATCCTTTGAAGATATTTTTTTTTTTGCAATTATGGTTCTGATTTAAAAGTAAATCTGTTATTTTTTCACTTGTGAATTGATTGTATTCTATTTATTTTTCCTTTTTTTTGTTTTGGCTTGTTATTTGAATTAAATATGTGTTGATAATTGTAAACACAGTTACTACATTGATTTTTGTTATTTTATTAGATATCTGTGGATGTTTTTGTGTGTGCGTGGACTTGTACAAGTAATTATGGAATTGTGATTTCAGGACAACAACAACAATAGCAACGACAAGGAAGGTGAGATTATATGTTTGATAGATTTATATGGTCTGTATTTTTCTTAATTTTTTTTTCTAAGTGCAGATGTTTGAAATGCATTATTTCTGATTGCATATACTTGTTTGTGTCTTTTAAAGCAGTGACTTGATTTTGATTTTGTGCGGTTCAAGTAATTGTTTCTCGTGTTTTGATTTGAAAGTTTTGGTTAACAATAGTTGTATAAAATTATATTCATGTATGGTTATCAATCTATTTAGTGTATTAATTTGGTTATATTTGGTTTATCACAGCTATAGTAAATGTTTTGTATTTTCTATCCTTTTAAAACTAAATTTTGAACAAAACGACTCAAGAATTTTTCGTATGTTTACTATAGAATTGTTGCACGGGCCAAGTCTTACCCTACCATGAGCATAAGGTACCTGAAGGCTGTTAACAAAGCCAAGATAAAGCCTATAGGTCTCATTGGCAGAGAGGAGGTGTGCTTCTTTGACGCTTCATATGGCATATGACTGTCTCTCTCTAAATTTTGTTGTTAAAATTTGTGTGTTTATATGTGCAGTTGTATGTTTGGTATGTCAAGTGGATGGTTGTAATTTGTGGATTTGATTATGTTGCAAAAATTTGCTGTATTTGAATTTGATGATGGTGGAAATGTGTTTTGGGGTAGCAAATGGCACACTGCTGGTACTTGATAAGACTTCAAATACTGGAGGTCGATTTTGAACTACGACGTTCAAGGCGGAGCAAGGTCATGGTGCTAACAATGGTCTTGACATTGTTGCTAGAATTTTGGAACCCATTAAGGTGCAATTTTCTACCCTTTTGTATGTTGACTTAAGGAGCAATTCCCTATATTTGTATGCTGATTTCTATTAGTTTTTTCCCCTTATGCTTACCTATGAGATGCTATTCTTGAAATTTTCTACTGAAATACTTTATTTGTCAACTTAAAATAAATTAGATTAATTGAAAACTGATTTATTCTCCTTGTATGCAATTAGCTGGAGTTATTGCTGTTAAAATTATTGGAGGACTTGATGTTCCATTCTAACTCGGAAGAGAGGTTAGTGAAATAGTTTCATTTTGTTATGCATCTGATTATGCCCTATACCATGTAGTTAACCCAGAACAATGCCCGAGCTAGATTTTGATTGTTATATATATGACTTAGCTTATTATAGAAGTGTCTTCTAGGACTTCTCTACTATTGTCTTTGTCATGGATACTAGATAACGACTTCAGCATATTGAAGCATCTCTTGAGAATAAGTTAACTGTTGAAAGATAAATAGTTTTTCTTTTGATGTCTAAATATTCTGTTGTTTTGCTTGATAATTCTTGAAATTGTACTGAATATTCTTGAGACTTTTGAAGCGCATGACTTTCTTAAACATGTATTATCTTTATGCTTGATTTAGTTGCTTATATTGAATTGCAAAAATCATACGTTGGAAAAAAAAAGTAACTTTGGATACTCTAGAATATCTATTTTGTTTGTTCTGCCTTCTTTGTTGGGAAACCTTTTATTACCATATACAGAAATTTTGTGGTCTTTTATGCTGCCAGTGCCATTATAATGTAAGAAGTAACAGAGGTTAATACGTTCAAACTGTCAATTGATGATAGTTAGTCTTTTATTTGCATAGGTTTACTAATGCTATTTGATGTCCACTTACTTTTGCCTTTATTGCTTTCCCTTTCTTTAAATATCTTATTTCTCTATTCAAGTTAGAAGTTTATTGTATGCTGTGGTACCTTTCTAATCAAATAAGTGTTGACATTGTATATTCTTGCAAATTTAACTTTACTTGTTTGTCGACCCAATCATTGGAAGATTGAAGGCTTCTAAATTAGTTATGATTTGTCATTCAAAGTGCGAAGGATTTTGTATCTTGATTTGCTTGATTATTTGTCAACTTTACCATCAATTTCACATGTTTTTCAATGAAACCGTGTGTCTAATCTTCTTTTCATTATTGATGTTTTATCTCAAGATAAGAGTGAGCCACAAATTGAAGGTCGTCTCCCTGATGCTATTAAAGGTTAGTAAACATTATAGCATTGTTTCACATTAATGGTAAATGGGGAAAATAGGGATGATTAGACACTTAATATTATGGAAAACTTTGACACCTTTTTGATCAATTAATTGATGAAAAAAATTAAATTGTATTTGTTCTCATTGATATGTCACAACTTTCTTGTAGGTTCTGACCATTTGAGGGATGTTTTCATGGAACAAATGGGTCTCTCTGATCAGGATGTGGTTGTATTGTCCGGTGGCCATATCTAATCTATAATACTATGGTTTTGGTTATTACCCAATCTATATTTAAAACTTGAGCTTATTTGTTGATCTCTTAATTTTGTGAAAATGTAGAGTATTTCTTGTATGCTATTTACTTTATTTGGGGATTTGTCAATATTTCTTATATATTGTCTAAACTTTTGGCTTGGATTGGGGCATTGTCTTAGCACAACCCAATTAAAGCTGAAAATTTAAGTAATACATAAGAAAGTTAGAGATGTAGTTAAGCACTTGCCTTTTATTATATTCTGGTAATTTTGATTATTAAATTGCAACCAACCACAAAGCAATGGCTCTAACATTCTATACTTGAAATTGCGCCATAAATCTCAGTTGTATGCCTAATCAATTACTAGAAAAACTTTAAGCAACGCTTTGTCAAAATTGACCCGGAATTGTTGGATTTTTTAGTTTTTAGCACCTCATTCCGATAATGAGGCCATACTATCACCTTGTTTGTTGAATGCCAGCAAATTTGACCAGAGTAATAGTGCAAGAAAGCAATTGATAGACTGGAATGTGTGCTTGTCAAATAAGAATCCTTTTGCAGACTTATGAGGTGATAAAATATGGATAAAGATTACTTTATACAATATATAATGTAAAAAAACGCATATAGTGTATCCAAGACTTAGTAATAAAGAATTTAACTCCTGTTTAAGAATAAATTAAAACTACAAAAATTGTTCCTTCTTAAGAGTATTGCCTCCAAAACAACAGGTCGAATGAATGCAATAGTTATAGAAAAGTGGCTTCTTTGGTTCACCAATCCCATGATGTGACATTTTCACAGTTCAATCTTTTGGGACCAAAATTTAGATGCTCTAGAATTGTATGAAAGCATACCTCATGACTATATTCCCATTACCTGCCCTTAAGGTGACACATCCCCAAAATTTCCATTAAGATATAATTGGCTTCACATGTAAAGTTGAACTCTGGATTGTGGGAGACTGATCTCTAAAAAACAATGCCAGTCTCAAAATGAGGAATAGATACATATGAAAATTCTAAGAGTAAAGAAGTGGTTTTCACCAAAATGAGGAATAGAACAAATTAAAAGTGTAGACACCAAATTTTGACACACTATTTATTTTCAAACACTGGGGGGGTGTGTTTGCACTTTTTGGAACAAATTTTAATTTTTAATTTTTCAATAATTTGGGGGGCAAAATAGTAATTTTATTTGTAAATATTTTTCTATCAACTTTTGGGAGTTTTAAATTCATATTTTTACTTTTATGTGGATTTGTTAATTTCTTATGATTTTTTTTCTTTTCTGGATTTAATTGGCATTTTTTATATTTGTACCAGCTAAGGGCAAAATCGTCATTTTACAAATTAAATTAATTTTTCACTAATTTTGAGTCAAAATGTATTTTCCAGTGTTTGAAACTTATTTTTAGTTTTTGGTAATTTTTTTTTGAGGTCAATAATTATTTTTCTGTGAATTTTCATTGCCCAAGGGCAAAATCGTCATTTTAATAAATTAACTTTATTTTTCACCAATTTTGAGTAAAAAATGCATTTTCTAGTGTTTTAAGCTTATTTGTAATTTTTGATAATTTTCTGAGGACAATAACTATTTTTCTGTGAATTTTCATTGCCCAAGGGCAAAATCGTCATTTTACAAATTAAATTCATTTTTCACTAATTTTGAGTCAAATGTATTTTCTAGTGTTTTAAGGTTATTTGTAATTTTTGATAATTTTCTGAAGGACAATAACTATTTTTCTGTGAATTTTCATTGCCCAAGGGCAAAATCGTCATTTTACAAATTAAATTCATTTTTCATCAATTTTGAGTCAAAAATGCATTTTCTAGTGTTTTAAGCTTATTTTTAATTTTTGATAAATTTTTGAGGACAATAACTATTTTTCTGTGAATTTTTGTCATCCAAGGGCAATATTGTCATTTCACATCCCAAACTCATTTTTCACCAATTTTTGGGTACCAAATTCGTTTTTAGATTTTAAGCATGTTTCTAAGTTTCTAATTTTTTTTGGAGTGAATTAGTGTTAATAAATTTATTATTTACATTTTTCTTGATTTTTTCATTATTGTGAAAGAATAAATTTTTAAAGGATAAAGTTGTAATTTTTGTAGTCAAGGGTATTTTGGTCTTTTAATCATTTCTTGGAGGTTAAGACTTGTGCAATATAAATACCCCACTTAGGGATTTTAAAAAAGAAAAAAAGGGAGAAACCCTAAAAACACTTTGATTTTTGTGCAAAGAGATCACACACACACACACACTCTACACTCAAAAAACACATAACCGCCGCTTACTGTTCATCTTCATTCTTCATTCACTGTTCATCGTCCTTCAAAATCGCAGCTACTGTTCATTGTCTTCTGCAAATTCACCATCAAACTTAAAAGGTAAAATCTTAGCTTTCTTTTTTTTTTTTTTTTTTGTGATTCACTCTTATTTCCATTCTTTTATGGGATTTTGATTAAGTTGTACTAATTTGTTTGTAAATTTGAGTTTAATTTTTAAGCTTCTTTTTCTTGTTATTTTGTCTTTGTTTTCTGGGTTTATGTTTTCTGTATTTTCTTTCTATTGTGCTTCTAGATTCGTTTTTCCATTTCTGGTTTTTATTCCTTCTCTCTCCACCGTCTCTCCCTCACCTCCTCCTTCCACCACCAGAAGAACCCCCCAAATGATTCCCCATTAGCAAAAATCAGTTTCAGCTTCCATTCCAGCATCCCCTTGACCCTTAATCATCTGCCATGGCATCATTTCCTCAAGACCAAACTACCGAAACAGCTCCACAACCTGCACAAAAAAGAAACAAACCCAGTACTCTCTTCCACCCATCACCACCATTAAACCACCGATCCACAACCCATTTCTTCTTCCATCTCCACTGGAAACAACTCTCTCATCGCCAATCACCACCACCATACTACAACCCTCAAACAACCTTCACTCCATACATCACCATCAGTTCCCTTCAACGCCAAGAACAGAACCCAAGTACCAGAAACACCATCTTCTCCAAAGCCACAGAAACAAAATCACCAGAAAATAAATTAGCTCCACCTAAACCACAGCTCAATCACCCAAATTTTCATTAGAAAAACAGCAAACCACCCAATCGTGCCCCTTACAACCTGCAAAACCACCACAAATCTATATAAAAATCAGCCATTGAACACCCACAAGATAGCCTCCATCCTCCTTCATCACAATCACCACTTACCACCATGTACCAAAACCACAACCAGCACACCAAAGTAGCCCAATAACAGTCATAAATTGCCACCCAATACCAAAGTAGCTCCACCGCCACAGCGACCTGCAAAAATCACATAAAATCCTCAAAGCTAGCAGCAACCACATGCACACACAATCCAACTATTAGTCAACCCCAAAATTACCATTGGCAGTCTTATCACCTGCAAAACAAAAACCCAAAAACCACGACATTAGCACAAGAAACCAGTTACTAGCCTAAGGCATTCCACTCAAGGCCAGGATAGCCACATAACCATCCACGCCCCCACTGCAGCTTCACCACCCGCAACCTGCAGAGACAACTTAACAGCCGTCAAAATAGCTCCACCACCTACAGCCTGCAGCCACAACCCAACAGCCATCAAACCAGTCTTCCCCCTTTTTAATTAAATTTCCAAACCCCAATGAACCCAGATTCACTGAAAAATGCAACCAAGAACCAGCTCCACCTTTCCCCCCTGTTTCAGAAAAGAAAAAGAGATGAGAGAGAGAGAAATGGACACGGAAATCAGAGAGGGGAAATAAGAGAAATGGAGAAAAAGGGAGGCGGAGAGCAGAGAGGAGAGAGTGAATGGAGATTAGAAAGGAAAAACAGAGAGATGAGGGAGCCGAGGAAGAGGGACGAAGGAAGGCAGTGATCTGAAGTGAAGAAATAGAAAACGAGGGGAGAGAAAAGGAAGAGAAAAGCGTGAGAGTAAGAGAACAGGGGAGGGAAAGAAAAGAGAAAGGGGAGTTTGAGGAAAGTCTGGAGAATGAAACTTGGAAGAGAGAAGAATAGATAAGAGAGTGATTCATGAGAGAGAGTAAAAGAGACCAGCGAGAGAGAGCGAGAGAGAAACCAGTGGTGGGAGAACAAAAAACTGGAGACAGAGAAGGAAGAGAAAGAAAGGGAAAAGAGGGAAAATGGAGCAAGGGAGAAAGAAGATGATTTCGGTGGGGAAGAGGAAAAGCAGGATGAAGAATTTGGGAATTGGGGTTAAGTATGGACCGTTTGGGTATTTGGGGCTTTGAGTTGGTTTTATTTGGTTAATGAATATTATTTTTGATTCTAAGTTCAAGTTCAGCACTTAAATTTTTTAGTATTATTTTGATTAAGCATTTGAGTTTAATTAATTCAATTAATTTCATCTGATTCAAAATTTGATTCATGATTGTTGTGAAAAGTGTAGTTTTACTCTTTTAGCCCTTTGACTTCTAAGTATCACGATTATGCCTTAAAGTTTTATTTTATGCAATTAAGTCCTTATTTTTTTTTTACAAATGGACCCGTTAGATTTAGTTTCTTTTCAATTGAATTAATTGTAGTTATGTGTTGTGCTTGCATGAATTTACTGTTTTGCCCCCCAATTTAGTTTAATTTTACATTTCTAACCCTTAGACCTTGTGAATTTCTAATTTTTACCCTTTAAGCTTTATAGAAAGTTATTTTTCAGTACTTTTAGTTGCTAGACTTTACATTCGTAGCCCAAGCTGTCAATACCTATATATTTTAAGTTTAGTTTTTTATATCGCGATACATTAACGCGTGTGTTAATTTTCTAAAGTATTGGTACCGGGTATTCAAAGAGGTATCCCTAATTCTCATTATTTCATCTTTATGTGCTCCAATATGCTCCAATGTGATTTTATGCATTATTTTTATTATTATTTGTTTATTTCTTATTTTATATACTTGTTTCATATGTAAGTAGTTAATTTGTTTAATTTGAAATTTTTATTATTTTGAAAAATATAATATTTTGTATTTAACTAGTCAATGTAATAGTTAGGTTATTTTTCTCATATTTCAGTAAAAATTGTGTAATTAGCTAGAAAGTGTAATAGATAGGGTATTTGCAATTTCTCCCCTTAAAATTGTAAATTAAACCCCCGGTGTAATAGTTAGGGTTTATTTGCTTTTGCGTGCTTATGTTTTTATTTCTTTTATCGCTTTCCTTAGGATTTTACATCTAGAACATTATACTTATGTGTTATGTGCTCCTATGTGATCTCACATGTTTTTATATGTTTAATTTACTTTTAATTCCCGCTTTAATATTTAATTCATGATTTATGTTATTCTGTCTCCACACTAGTCCAACGCTAGTTGTGGCTTCATTCTTTTCCGCTAGTCCAACGTTAGTGGGATTTTCCTTAGAACGGGCTAGCCCAACGCTAGACCCTTATGACATTTTAGTGTTAGGTGCATTCGTATGCATTTTATATTTCACACACTTCTAGTTTTCTTTTCATTTGGCATGATTTTCTTATTATTATTATTATTTATTATTATTATTATTATTATTATTATTTTGACACATCTTTAAAATGTATGACATTTAGGTTGCATTTCATTTAGGAATTAGGATATTTGTGTGATCCGACTAGAAATAGTCGTCTACTCACGTGGGAAGCGGTGGCGTACATGCCGTTCCCCCCTCCGTAAGTAGAAACATTCAGTCACGAGATACTAGTTCCCCGTACCCGTCATGTTGCATACCCACCTTTTTTCTTCACTTACTATATATTATTATTTTCTTTTCTTTTTGTATTTCATTTTGCATAAAAACTCGTGACTCCCTCGAGGTCTCGACTCGGGTTTCACAATTAATGCGATAATTCCGACCAAGTCTCGACGGAACATGCCGACCCTCCTGATACTCACATTTAGACTTAAGATCTGCATTCATTTAGACACATCCAAAACGCGATAGAATATAGGGTTAATTTAGGAAATTTTGATTAAACCTCGCAACTAGCCTCGGCTAGGTTGAAAGGGTGTTTTAGGCGTAAGCCTTTGCCTTCCCTTTCTTCAAATGTGACTCCCGGACTTTTTTTTTTCTCTCATTTTTTGTAGACCGGAGTCGAAAAAGGGTTTTAAATGATTTTTCTAAAATTTTTATTTTTGTTTTGTTAAATGATTTTTTCGGGTGACTTGGTACACCTTAACTCAGTACCAAGTGGCGGCTTCATTTTTTTTAATAAAACCCTTTTTCAAGAATTATTTGGCCAAATCTGTCGCACTTTTAGTCCCGCCCTTGTTTTCTTTTAAAATATCATTTTTTTCTTAAAATACACTTTTTTCAATAAAATTTGATTTTTCTCACACGTGCACGGTTTTTCTAAAAGCCTTTATTTTCAAAAAGGGTCACCGAGACTAGACCGTCTTTTCGGACGCGACAGTCAACGACCCCACCACCAGCACTTTTTTTGCTTTACGATTTTTTAGGATGTGACAAAAAGCCAAAGGCATCTATTTAAAACATATAGCCAAACTATAAATGATCCTCAAGCACTTACAACTTTTGCTCAGCAGAAGCCAATGAAATAAGTAATAAAAGACATCAACAATGGTAACAACAAAAAGTATAATTGCAAATAGAATATGTACAACTTTTGAGGCAACAATTCCATTCTCTCCCCATTTGCAAGAAATGACACAACTCATTCAACATTGTTATCTTCAGTATTTCTAATCTCCTTCCCTCCTTCCTTGCCTTCATAAGAATTCAAAATTTTGTATGCTTGTATATGTACGAATGTGGATACAAACATGTCCTGAGATGAAGAAAAGCATGTGATAAAATAAAATTGTCCAATACCTTCTCAAAATTGACTCACAAGACCATATTTCATATATATGCTTTTACAACAACCACTGACCAATAACAAGAAAGATTCATTTGTTACACCACATGTGAAGTTAGTATTTATTCCCGAAATTTTAAGATTTAATAGGATAGTAGGTTTATTGCATAGTTATGGTTTTGGCTTTATGTATACCTTTTATTAGCTTTCATGCCAAGTGACAAACAATCGAAAAATGCAACTTGTAGGAAAGATGACAGAAGTTTCAAGATAGAGTAGTTATTTTTAGTTTAAGAATAAGTATAGACAAACATATGTCACATGGAATTATTATCTTGACCAACAAATATTACTTTAGTTCTAATCTCCAACTAGGAGTGACTGCATCATTAGTATAGATACATATGGAAATTCTAAGAGTAATGAAGCTGTTTTCACATACGAGGAATGTAACAAATTAAAAGCCAAAGGCATCTAACTGAAACAGATAGTCAAACTAACCTTAAATATTTGCAACCTTTGATATAGCAGAAACCTATAAAATAAGTACTAAAGAAGTATCCACCCATTAAACACCAAAGAGTCCATCAGTAGAAACAACAATCAATAAAAAGTACTCAACAATGGCATAAATAGGAAGTACTCCAAAATTGCAAATGGAATATGTATAGCTTTTGAGGCAACAATTTTAGTCTCTCATTTGCAAGAATTGATAGAAATACATTCAACATTATTACAGAGATAGAAAGGAATAAAAAAGGAAATGAGAGGATATATCTGGTCCACGTCATGAAAACCTATCTTTCCATACATCATCAAGCCTTTAAATACGCAAGTCAAGTGAAGTAATCCAAAAAAGATGCTGTTAAATTGAATCTCTAGTTCAAACAATCAGAATTGAATGAACATCAAAAACAATTTAGAAGAGGATTACCAACCAAATCCTTTACTTCAATTAGTTTGCAAGTATCTTTTCTTCCAATCAGCTCTACATAGTAATGTTCTCCCCAAAATCACATAATGCTATATAGTTTGAAATTTCAACCCCAATATTCTTAATCTAACTCTCCTTTAACCATAGTCCTAATATTCGTCAAAATGGTGCATGTATCTCCATAGTTACTCTACTTAAAGGAACTTATATTAGCATTTGCTGATACTTTAGTAAAATAGGCTCTTTCTATTTGTAGCATATCTACTAAAAGTGCAAAAAGGAGACATGAGATTTCTTGTTTTTCTACTGTTCTCCTATATGGAAAATTTAAGTTACAAAAAGGGATATAAAAGCACACATAATTTTCTATTTTATTTTATTTTTTGGGTAGAAAAGGACATGAAATATACATCACCTACAAAATCAAATAAGAATGCATTATCCTTATGACATATTGTCCTCTTCATACAAAGTTTATTCATAATTAAATAAACTTAATTAATTCCTCAACTTAAAATACATAATCACAAAAGAAGAAATATGTTTTTTCATCTTGTATCGAAAGATAAGTTAGTTAGGCATGCAGACTACCAGCATTGTCCAAATTTACATTCTAAACTTATTGAGATTATCCTTATATTCTAAACAGTGCAAATTTTGTCATTTTGATAACAATTGTATTAAAACAACATAGATTACACAAAAGAAAGATAGTTTTCCACAAGTACTTAAAAGCCAAAAATTTCAACACTACCCCCCAACAAAAGCACAATACTAATGCGATAGAAAATTCTTAATTTTTTTTCCGTTAACTTTTGGCATCTTGTTTACAATACAACCAATGTCAACTATTGCATCCAACCTTAGCTACTACCTACTTTGTTTAAATGGATTAAGAAAGGTTAAATGAAGGTAGAAATAAATTCCATTAAGATGCTAATCAGTTTGAGTGAAAAAAGAAAATTGCAAGTATAAACATCTTCACTTCTTGAAAAAGTGAATGAAAAAAAAAACACCATACTTGTGACTGTCCAAATTTAGATTTATATATTTAGTTCAACGTGTACCTGCAAAATTGGCTGCATAATAACCTTTAATCCTGAAGATGTAAAACCAAATCAGATTCTTTCCAATTATAAACTCCCATGATTTAGCTAAAAAAACGTAAAGCTAATTAGAATTTAGAAAGTTTTTTAAATTCCAAAATTAATGTGGCAATAACTGTTTGGGATCCAATTCGAGACTGATGACAGTTGATAATCCTTCCTAGCCTTTCTCTTTCATCTTTTACACTACACCACATACCCATATCTATCGACTTCCACGACATTCCTATATATACCAGTTGCCACATAAGAGGTCAACAGAATATTCTTGGACTTTGTGGCTGTAAAAAGTCCTAAACCTTTTTAGAGGAACAAAAAGCTTCAAATATGCAAAAAAAAAAATCCATAAAGCAACAATATTCATAAATTATTTTTTGTTTTTTTTTTCCTATCATAACCTAAAAATGTCTTTTCCAAGAAAAAATATTAAACATCAGATCATAGCCATTCTACTTGGTGTAATTCTAAACTTCAAAACAAGGAGCATCACAAAGCTATCATATAATAATGGAAGAAGGTGTTTATGAGATTTGAAAATAAAACAAGCTGATATTTCAAAACAAAAATGAATTCTATAAGAGGATAAAGACTTGGTTTACCTATAATGCACAAAACACAATCACGGAGAGTAGCCTAGAGCAACTGGAATTCTTCCCAGAAAAAAATACAATAAAATATATAAAAAATCTACAAATAAAAGAGTTTAAAAGTCTATAACAAAAAAAATGGAAGAAATAATGGTATCAGAGATTAGGTTATGATCAATAGAGTTTAACTTTAGACCATATGTTTAGTATTGAGATTGACTTGTATGTTAGGCAAGGAATTAGGTTTGGGTTAGTTTGCTTTTGGGATTGGCCAACCCAAGTTGCTAGTTGACACAATCCCAATTCTGGAGACTGAACTGCGAATGTATCTAAGAATGAATTTGGTTAATTTTCTTTGTTTGGATTTTGGTCATTTGATGGTAACTATTAGTTTTTTTTTATTTAATGTGTGCGACTTGATTAAAAAAAAAAAGCAAGTTGTGGAAAGACATGAAGAGGACGAAGGGAAAACCTATTAGATGAGGACCTTTGGAACTAAATTGTTGATTCTAAGATAATGTATAGTGATTGTTAATTTAGTTTTGGGGTGAAAATTTTTATAGCTAATTTAGTGATGATAACCATGTCAAATTTTGATGCTAGGCAGGAATTGGTTAGCTTGTAATTATGCACATAATGGTTGCAAAAAAAAGTTAAGTGTTACCCACTTGGGGGAGGGGAGTTTATTTTTTTTTTCAAGAGAATATTGAAACAAAGAATAGGCAGGTCGCTCCAATATTATTTACTATAAAAGTTCAGAATGACACAGCGAAAATGTGGTGGGTCCATAACCCACGAGTCCAAAAAAAAAATTAGTCAACTTTTGAACCGATAAATGTTGGAGATTATGAGGTGATTCAAGAGTGGCAGTTGTCGTTCTTCTCGCATACCAGAAGGTACAAACAAAATATATAAATAAATATATCAATTCGACTGTATTACCATGGGGAGCTCTAACAGCTATTAAAAGAAAAGGGAAGGTAATCTTAGATTGTGTATTGATTGTTAAGGTTCGAATGAGATTACAATCAATAACAAGTATCCCTTGTAGAGAATAAACATCTGTTTGATCAATTGAAAAGTGTGAAGGTCCTCTCAAAAGAAAATGAAAAATGATTTGAGGTTAGGAAACCATCAGCTAAGGATAAGGGTCAATGACAATTCGAAAGAGCATTTACTAAGTATAACCACTATGAATTTCTGGGGATGTAATTTAGTTTGATAATACCCTTGCAATCTTTATGGATCTAATGAATAAAGTGTTAAAGCCTCAATGGATAAATTCATTGTGCTCTTCGTTGATGACATCCTTGTTTACTTTTCAAATAACACGAAGCGTGAGGAACACTATAGAATTATATTCCAAACTTTAGATAGGAGAGGTTGTACACAAAAAAAAAAAAAAAAACAGTAAGTGTGAATTTTAGTTAGAAAGTGTATTATTTTTTGGGCCTTGTAATGCAAAAAATAGAGTAGCAATTGACCCTAAGGAAATTAAAGTCGTTGTAGTTGGCCTGAATTAACGATGGTGACCAAGATCTCAAGTTTCTTGAGTTAGGTAGGGAATCTTAAAACATTTGTTAAAGGATTTTCGTCGCTTACTGCTCATTTGACCAAGCTTAAAAAAAAAAAAAAAAAGAGAGAAAGAGAAGGTTAAGTTCGGATGGACTAATAGTTGCCAAGAGAGTTTTGATAAGAATTGAAGAAGAGATTGGTTTTAGTATCGATCTTAATCTTACCTTCTGGGAAAAGTGAGTTTACTATTCACAATGACACTTCAAAAAATGGGCTAAGTGCGTATTGCTATAATATAAGAAGGTAATTACTTTTGTTTCTAGATCATTAAAATCTTATAAACATAATTATCTAACCCATGACTTAGAACTAGCAGTAGTAGTCTTTCCTCTAAAATTTGGACATAGTATTCTACAGGGAACAGTGTGAGATTTTAGCAATAATAAGAGCCTCGAGTGCCTATTCATGCATAAAGAGTTAAATATGAAATAGAGGAGGTGGCTCAAATGACTGAAAGATTATCACTTCAAAAATTAGCTATCACCGTACCTTGATGGAGTTCTTGTTCAATAATGGTTATTGCAGCAGTATAGATGTCATCATTTGAGATTTATATGGAATGAAGTGATACTGAATGAGGCTAAAGAAAAGGTTATTAGTGACCCAGATATTATTCTGTAGATTGTGGAAAAAATTTGCACTAGTTAGGAATGGATTAAAAGTAACTTATTATCGACAAAAAAAAAAAAATTGGGCTAATATGAGAAGAAGGCTGTTAGAGTTTTATATTGGTGAAATGGTATATCTCAAGGTATCTCCTAATAAGCGCGTAATGATGTTTGCGAAAGGGGGAAAGTTTAGTTCTAAGTATATGAGATTGTTTGAAATATTGAGCAAAATAAGAGAGTTGGCACATTAGTTGACGCATCTACCAGCATTGTCATGGGTCCAATATATTCCTCACGTATCACAATTTAGAGGTTACATTTTGGATCAATGTATGTGTTGAATTATGAACCATTACAGGATTGTGAAGAATTGTTCTATGAGGAAAGACCATTGAAGATCGTCATCCAAAAAAATCAGATTCTAAGGAGAAGAACCATTCCTTATGTACATGTGCAATGAATTAATCATATGGTAAGAGAGATGACTTAGGAGTTAGAGGAAGAGATTGTCACGCCCCATACCCCGGGACATAATACCTCCATGTCCAAAATAAGCTGAGTCACAAGGCTAAAAAAGATCAAAGCATCTAATAAAAACATCCCAAATTCACATTAAAGATATGCATCAATCTAAATTTTACAAAAATTCCATATGACAATTGGAATTTCAAATTACAAAAACTAGAACTTCAAAACATATTCTAACAAATTCTTAACCACACTACAAATATTGCACTAACCAAGCTATCGTCATCAATCCTAGCTCCAAGAGCTAATCCAATCCTTGGTTCGAAAACCATCATTCTCTGCATATAAATACAAAGAGGTAAGTGAAAACCCACCCAATAAGTAGTACAAGTATTACTTTATTGGCCTGAGTATGTTACATATACATATACATGATACACTTTAAATAATCATCATTTCAATCATAATACATATAAATAAATGTGATCCACATAACATTTCATATAGATACTAAAGAGAGAGCCTAAGTAATAAAAACACATTGATCCTGGATATCCAGTTGTTAACTACGACCCGGTTAACACGGTTCAATGCCAACTTTCACCCGGTTAGTCTGGTTCAAAACAATGTACTAACTATCACCCGGTTAGTGTGATTCAAAGATCATATCATCTCCACCAAATTTAAGGAACCAGTCCTATCAATAATTACCTTATACAAGAGCTCAATCACAAAACATTCATTCATTCATTCATATTTGACCACATTTACATATACATGGCAAATCATTAACATATTCATACTCATGCCACATTAACATATACAAAATAGTTTACAAAATATCGTTGTGAAAAATACATATCCAAAAATATAAAGGATACATGTACCACTTACCTCGATCCAAGCTAAACCAATTAGTCCAAAAAGGAACGATCACCGTCTTCACCTAAATCACATAATTAAACTCTCAATCGTAAGTTTACACCACCAATAAATCTTAACAAATCTTAATACTAGACTCTAAACACAAAATGAAACCAAAAGAATAAAAAAAGGACAAACTAGTGCCAAATCGCGGCGTGGCTGCTACCGCGGATCGTACCAGAAAGCTGGTATTCCCGAGCCTGCAATACACTTCCAACATCCAATCTTCCAAACTTCACCAAACACATACTAAGCATTTAATCCAACTTAAACATGACAAAATAAGTTAGGAAATCAAAATTCTTGCTCAACATAAGTCATTAATCTCAATCGAACCATAAATCTCCCAATTACTTACTAACCAATATTTCTCATAATATCCACAATCAACTAAAGCATAAACACTACCATTCATATGGTCTTTAAAGTATAGCAATTCCCAATGGATATTTCACTTGTTCATTTCCTCAAACACTTGATAGGCAATCCACCCAATTTATTATTTGGAAAGAAAAACTTAGAAAACTACCATCAAATACAATCAACCACTTAATCAAGCTCAAGCATAGCAAAATAGATTGGAAAACCACTACTTATACTCAAACATACATCATAGATCATCATCCTACCATTACCCTCAAACACCCATGAACTACCTTACAATTTAGAAAAACTCAGATTTATCAAAGAAAACCCATTATCCAATCATAGCATAATCACTACGTATTATCATAACCCATAGTCACAACGACATAAACAACTCCAATCCCTTGACAAAGTAGCTTAGAAAACACCATTAACACCCAAATACACATATTATACACAACCAACAATTAAACTTCAATTACCCAGTGAATTCTCATATGAATTGGAAACCCATAACCATTCCAAGCATAAAACTTCACATAAACATAACACATACTTAATATAGCCTTAATTTTTCACCCACCAAATCATCCAATAATTGCTCTAAATGCATCTTAATTAATAAAATCCACATGTATGAAGAGACCTACACCCATTCTTAAGCATAAATCCACATAAAAGCATAACCCATAATCATCACAATGTAGTCAATCTAAATTCTTCACTAATTATACTATCATTGCCTCACAATAATCATCATTAGGAAAAGACCCATATAAATTAGAGGAAAGTTCCAAGAGATTACCTTGAATGGTAGGAAGTTGGGTTGCTTCAAGTTCCCCTCTTCTTATGAGAGTGAATTGGAGAAAGAGATAGAGAGAAAAAGCAAAGAAGAGAAGAAGATGGAAGAAGGAAAGCAAAGACGTGAGGGAGGAAGTGAAAAAGAGAGAAAAAGTAATTGAGATGAAAAGAGAGAAAGAAATGCTTTAACATCTTCTGCCCAAAGACAAATGACAAAATAGCCCCTCCAAGGTCTTGGGTATTACAGAGATGCTCAAAAAAAAAAAAAAAAAACAAATACCCGTTCTTGAGAAACAAGGTCAGCAAGTTCCATAGATGAAACTTATTTTCAGGGGGTGGAATGAAATACCCATGCCCAATGTAAGGGCTTGATTACAAATTCGAAAAAAATAATAATAACAATTTGGGCTTTGTGGAATTTGAGAAACTTAAGGGGCTTCATAAAAATAAATAGATAAATAAAGTAAAACTACTCTTTTAATAGAACATAACAAACATTCTTTCGTTCATCCACTGATAGTTTACTCAACTCCCTAAGGCAAGTGCAAAATAAGATATAGAACAGAGGATCTACTGAGCCAAAGATTGCAAGCCACACCTACGATCCCTATTACAATCAAAGTTAGTCTACTTTCTGATTTTAGGTTATATTGTATCTAGATTTAGTGTTTATAATAGATAGATTCATATGAACTTAGGGTTCATGGTTGCTACAGTATTTTGGTGACCTTATAATGATAAAGCTTGAAGACTTGTTTGGTTTGGTGGTTAATACAAAAAAAAAAGGAGAAGAAAAAGAAAGAAGATGTCGAAAGGCACCTGGCCTTTGATGCAAGTCCGGAGAGTCCGTGACGGTGATGACTAAGGAAGTAGACGGGCAGACGGGCATGAAAAGTCAAGAATGATGCCAACTGTTGGTCTTAAGAATTCTTCATCAATTGGAAATTAAATGACTAGGTTTGTCAATGGACTTCTACTGCCACGTGATTCATCCAACATTATTGATTGCGAATTCGATGGCTTCTTTTCTCCAACGGCAAGATTAATAGGATTCCACTGTTGTTTTGTGTAAATTAAAGTGTTATAGGTGTCTTAAGTTGTATTCTTTTGGTTAATTGTTTAATTTAATTTTTAATTTAGTAAATAACTTACTAAGTCATTTACTTGATTATGGGTTAGTTTATATTTGAGTATTATCATATAATCAAATAAGAATAATTAATTTACTTAATAACTTGGGATTTTAGAATTATTGGTATCATATGTCTAAGAGTTCTTAGTAATTTGTAGTATATTGATATGAGCATTAAGGTGAAGTTGTGCGCTTTTTTCAATTGTCAACAAGTGATGAGTATTTTTGGGATCAAGATTAATTGAGTAAGTACGATTAGATTTGGACTCTGAGGTAAGTGGTTCTTACTTTTTCTCATATTTTGAAAAATTATTTGTATATATATATTTATTTCTTTCGTGAATATTTTCGTAATATGAAATTCAGAATGGGCTTGTGGTATGTGCATAAATTCTTTGTATATTGTGACAAGTTGACTACTTATATGTATCTACATGTATGTGTGCAATGTGTGATGTATGATTTGGGCTCTGATTATTTCTTTGTATACTAGAGGGAGTTACTTATCGATATATCAACCTGACGGTGAGTAGTTAGGTCATGTATGTATGTTTGGCTCTCTTAATTGGGAAAAAGTTAGACTAGATATCTAGTACCACTGGTTCCTATATTGAAAAATCTG
This sequence comes from Mitragyna speciosa, assembly GCA_024721245.1. Taxonomy (NCBI): domain Eukaryota; kingdom Viridiplantae; phylum Streptophyta; class Magnoliopsida; order Gentianales; family Rubiaceae; genus Mitragyna; species Mitragyna speciosa. The sequence continues at coordinate 2,767,848 of CM045556.1, read as the reverse complement.
AACCTACCTATGTATGATCGTGTATGTATGGATTATGTATCATTTGATATATCACAATTTTGATATGTATTACGTATTATTGTTTTGTGTGATTATGGATAGTGTGTGATGGTATGAATGCATGAACTATCTATGTATGTATATATGTAACTGCCTAGACTGGTGAGAAAAGGATGGAATTGCTTACTGCGCATGTTAGTTACTCATCCAATGTATATTATCTATTTCGCAGGAACTATTAGTTCAGGTTGGATTACCAGGTTGTTTTAGCTTCTGAACAAAGAGAATCTTTTGAGGATTATGAGTTAGTAGGTTTATGGCTTTGAGCCTATGAAATTAGTTCTTTTATATTAGTGTTACTATCATTCCCATTGAATGATAGTAATAGTTGTTTTATAAATATCAACAATGGGTATCATTACTTATGATACCCATTTCCCTCCTTGATTCCCCTAAACCCAATACCCCCTAACATCTATTTATTTGTTATCTTTGGTATTAACAAATCAATTGCAAGCTCAATTTATTTATATGTTTTTGAATAACTTAATTGCAAAATTAAATATGCTTTGCAGTGTCAAAAACATGTCTTTGCTATAATATAGAAACAACTTAAATTTATATTAAATATGAGTTGGTAACTAATGCAACACATATTTTGCCATAATTTATATTTTATGATGGATCATTTATAGAAAAATCAACAAATAATTACAGTACAACAAAAAAGTACTAGTGAAGGTAAATTAAATAAAATTATTTTTTGGGTATAAATAACAAATAGCATAGGGAAGGAAATAGCTAATGGCATGAGAGAAAAAGGAAAAGGAAGATAAACGAGAGGGGAAAAGAAGAGAGAGAAAATAAAATGAGGGAAAATCAACATTGAGAAAAGAAAAAAAAATACAAATAATTAAGAAGCAATGTTCCTTTTTCCCAAAATATTAAGAAAAAGGCTAAGAGCCTATTAAAATGTTTGAAGTTGTACAGTGCAAATAGAATTTAAACTTGGCAAATGACTTGGAGGAAAAGTAGTTTCTTGTCCCAATAGGATAAATTTTTCCCTTCTCCTTTCAATTTAAGAATATTTTACTTGATATTATGATATCAAAATATATTTGAAAAAATTAATTATTGGTTTTGATAACTTATTTAAGTTATTAACTAATGAGTGTAGATGGCAAGTTAACATGACAAAAATTCTTAGTTGTATTAGTTATTGAATTCTTATATGTGTTTTAAAGTTGACCTAAGAAATATTTCATTTAATCGAATTTAAGTAATTTAAATTTTTATAAATATTTACAGCATTTTAATCGTATATCTTGAGTCTGATAAATTAACAAATAGAAAGAAATTTTAGAATTGATATCATGATATACACACGAAAAAGGTTATTTATTTATTAGGTAAAATATTATTTAAACTCTATGGTATATGGACTACAAAGAAAAGTTTTTGTTATATAGTCTTTCCATTGATCTAAGAAGAAAGAAAAAAAAAAAAGGCTTCATAAATTTGTGCTCTGGCATTTTGAATTTAAATATTCTAACTTTGGATAAACTTTTGAATATTTTATTAAAAAAGTCCCTCAAACATTATCTGCTTGCTTGAACCACAAAACATAAAAAAGTTAAACCTTGTATATTTTCTTTTTGTCATAGCAATTGAATGTCGTATTTTGTATACATACAAATGACCTAATTGAAACAATCTTACAAACATTTAGCTGGCGGCATATGAACAAGTTTGGAAGTTGAAAGGGCAAATGAAATGTACATGCTAAACGGCTTAAATTACATAATCCTAAAATTGAAGGACAGAGGAAAAAATAATTATTATTGATTTCAACATATCTAATTCCTTTAAATTTATTAGACGTAAAGTGATTGGATTCGTCAAGCGTTAGGCCTCCTTCTTCCTAAAGTACCACTCATAAAAGTTACATAGAAACGAGGTTCTCAAAAATTAACTCAACCATTAAAATTTGAAATGACACGCACTGTTTTCCTGCTTGAAATTCCTAAAAATGGAAGTATTTTATACCTAAAAAAAAAAAGAACTCCCATTTTTGGTACAACTATTTAAGAAAATTGAAACTTTTCTAGCTATAGCAAACAGCAGGCTTTATTGTATTAGACAGTTACTGCTGATAGATAGGCGGCGAAGGGAGGATATTTATTGATTTCCCTTGTGAGTGAGTCATTATTTAATACTTAGGAGTAGGTATCCTATTATTAGGTCAACCTGCTTGCAGTATTATGACATGATTTAATTTCTTTTTTTTTTAATTTGATATATGTATTAAAAAAGCATCAGTCCAAGTAAAGAGATTCATACTTCGATTGGCGAATCTTTTCATAGACCTAACGGTGAATAAGGGGGTTATTGTAGCTCTCTTATCCACGAGTGAGTATTGTGTACATTACGCGCGTCACATAGCGTGTTATGTGGTGCATTATAATTAATCACACATCATCAAATAATATAAGGTTGGACTCACCATTATCACATGACGATAAATTATTAATTCTAATACACCACATAACAATACACATAATATATTGTATACTTTTCCCCTATCCACCCTCCAAGACGATTTTCACAGTAGGAAAGGATCTGACTTCATTATACACATTGTCGTGGACGATATCTTTTGCGGACGAGTCTTGACGTCATGAATGATGCGCCTGCCGTGGAATAGTCAAGACACGAATTCAGGGATCTTTTCTTTTGTGAAATGGTCATATGACTGACTTCACGGAGTGCGTATGCAATCCAATCCAGCGTCACTCACTCCGACCTGGAGGAGCGATTGGATTTTGAATCTAAAATAATAAACCTGGTAAGGGTCAACACAATGGTAAAAAAATCGATTCACTGATTGATTCGAGAATTTGAAATTAATAATTTAGCAGATCGATCAATATTTTATATACATCAAATATATAAAAAAAAAAGTTGAAATTTGACTGCCATTTGATTCGAAAATAGAAATTCTTTTATTTTGAATTTAATTTGATAAATTTTTATTTCCTAACATATATTCTTACACATATTTTGTTAGATATATACTCAACTTATACAACTAAATATGACTAAGTGACAATTAGCACCCTCCTTTTTTGACAAGTGACAAACTAAATGAAGAGCATTTGAGCTCGTTTATGTGTGATTGGTCTTTTGAATCAAAATTATAAATTTGCCAATATTCTTTAAAAAACTCTAATTATTATCCTCTCTTTCTCTCCCTCCATGAATATATCTCTCCTGATCTTTCATCTAGTAAATTTCCATTCCCCTTCCGCTAATCTCTTTCCCCTCCTTTTTGTTCCACCCAATTCATAAAAAAGAAATTTTGGCTTTCTTATTTTCTCTATCTGTTTTTGTTGGAGGCTAAAAACAAGTTTTTCAAGTAGCGATAATTTATAAATTGTTACAGTTGTTGATGAATTAAGAAATTTGGTTTCTACACTGATCATTAACCAAATGTTCTTTTTCATAATTTGTCAACAATCTATATGCCTGGTATTTGCACGATAATTATAACATCTAAATTTTCATTTTGAACTTGCAAATAATATAAAGCAATTACTGGTGCTTGAAAAATGATTGTAATTTCTTACTATTGTATATTGTTGATAGAGTTGGGATTGCTAATGAAAAAAAACTATTGAGCTAATTGTTTTTGAACCAAATGGTTTTGTCATTTTAATATGCTAAGATCTCAATTTTTTATGGCTTTAAATCTAATTAAATTTTTTAGAGGGGCCTCTCTAGTCTAATCTAAATATATCTAACTATATTATAAAAAGATACGGGAGATACTGTAACAACTCCTACGCTTGACATGTGACACTCTAATTAGGGAGCAAATGGCTTCTTTCTTTATTGAAATGAAAGGCTTCTTGCCTTAATGGAAATGCATTTAAGCCATTCTTCAATCATTAATTGCATATAATATTAAAAGATAGTATTTTTAGCTAAAAAAAAGTTAGACTTATTAGAAATGAAAATAAAATATTAATATCATTTGTGTTTATTAATGGCTACCTTTTTTTTGGGGTAACACTAACTTCTTATTATTATTATTTTTTTTACTTTGTAGTTATGAGTTTTTTATTTAGATATTGATACTTATAATCAGTTTTTTCTTTTAGAATTTTTAACACATTTTCATGCGATTCAATGGAAAATGGGTAGAGCTAAACACAATGTAAATGTAATTGTTTATCATGAATATCAAACTAATTGTTGTATTGATACCAAGATTGCTATTGGATTCTACATTAATCATGTCAAAAATTATTTTTATATTATTATTTTCAGTTTTTTCCCAATAGTGTGTATGGTGCAGTTGTTTAAAAGATAATAATTGACATTTGTTTTTCAAATATAAGTTTGCTAACTAGCAATGTGATTGATTGCATGCTTATTGGAGGAATTTTATAGTTGCAAGTTAGAGATGGAGTTGGGATATTGATGAAAAATTATATTGAGCCCATTGTTGTATACACTGTTAGATTTTAGATGATTCTAATGTGCTTATCTGAAATTTTTTACATGCTTAATTTAATTGTATTTTTTAGCGAGCTTAAGTTGTGTCTTGCACAACTTGCTGTTCCTAGTAATAATAAAAAAAAAAAAAGAGGAGTTACTATAGCACTCTCCTTTCTTGACAAGTGGCAAGCTAAATAAAGAGTATTTGAGATCATTCATGTGTGATTGGCCTTTTGGGTCAAAATTATAAATTTGCTAATATTTTTTAAGAAACTCTAATTATTCTCCTCTCTCTCTCTCTGTCTCTCTCTCTCTCTCTCCATGGATATATCTCTCTCGTTCTTTCATCTCGTATTCTTTTATCTAGTAAATTTCCATTCCTCTTCCCCTGATCTCTTTTCCCTCCTTTATGTTTCACTTAACTTATAAAAAAAAAAAGGTTCTGGCCGCCTCCTTATTTTCTTTATCCCTTTTTGTGGAAGCTAAAAACAATTTTTAAAGTAGCGATAATTTATAGATTGTTGCAGTTGTTGATGAATTTAGAAGTTTGATTTTTACACTGATTATGTAACCAAATGTTCTTTTTCATATATTTGTCGACAATGTATATGTCTAGATATTTGCACACAATGATAACATCTGTATTTTCATTTTGACCTCCCAAATAATTTAAAGCAATTACTAGTGCTGAAAGACAATTTTAATGTTTTACTATTGTACGTTATGGATAGAGTTGAGTGGCTAATGAAATATACTATTGAGCTAATTGTTTTTGAACCGAATCATTTTGTCATTATAATATGCTAATATCTCAATTTTTTGTGACTTTAAATCTAATTAAAATTTTTAGAGGGGCACAACCAGGCCTCTCTAGTATGTATATCTTTCTGTGTGTATTGGAGAATTAAATGTTTGCATAGTAATTATGGGTAAATCTAAATTATATAAAGCCTATATAATTGGCTTTGATTTAGTGTCTTAATTAAGAAGACATTTATATATGATATTCTTTCCTCTGGTTTATTAAAGTGAACCGTACGTAAGTTCTCTCAAACTCTTGTTCTTATTCAATCCTTCTTTAATGTTATCAGAGCTCTGGTCAAATTTTATCCGAAAATGAAGAGTCAGTTCTTTACTTATTCAAATGACTCATTTGAGCTAAAAACTTTTTTTTTTTATTTTTTCCCGTTCTACTTTCTGCTAACTTTTTGGCCATTTTTACCGGAAACAAACGTCACTAGTCTATATTATAAAAAGATAGGAAGAGTTCCTGTAGCATTCCTCTTCTGCCACATGGCTATTTTTATTATATGTCCTTCTGCCACGTAGCTTCTTTAGTTGGAGAAGACCATAAGTCACTTGGCTTCTTTTACTTAACTCCTTATTTTTTGAGTAGTGAGGTGTAATTATAATGGACTTTTAATGAAAGTTTGTAGAATTTTATGATGACCCAAATAGTATACCGGTTGGTATGTAGAACATGTAGAGGCAAAATTAAGGACCAATTTAAATGATAATTAATCAAATTAAAATCCAATTTAAGTGACAGTTAATATGTGCTAACTATCTGTAGTTTTTTTTTTTTTTTTGACAATACTTTAAAATGGATTTTAACATATTCTTTTGAATTTTTTTTTATAGAATTTTGCACTAACTTTTTCTTTTTATGTTTTTGGAATGAAAAACACAAAAGAAGTGATAGGTCTTGCTTTGCATTGCACAAATCATGTGAAGAATTTTATTATTTTTGTGATGGATGGCTTATGATTTTACCTTTTCTTATGGATGAACCAATATTTGATATTATGCCATAGTATAAAGAAAAATTTTAAGTTTTTGGAGTTTTTTACTATAGAACCCATGGGACGTTATTGATGGAAAGATGTTAGAGGATGATTAGGAAAAAATTATCACCAACCTAATATGACAATTTTTTTGGTGAGGACTTTTGTACTACGCCTATGCTGTATTATTGCCCTAACCAACATATGTGATTGGATATTCTATTGGAATGTTTTTATATTAATAACACAAGCAAAAATATTTATTTTCAATATTTTCACTCAAGTATTATTTCTCCTCTGCAAAACACTAAAATAGACCTACAATATTGGGTGGGGCTAGTTGTGCCTTGCACAACTAGGCTTTCCTAGTATATGTACTACATAATTTCAATGTTTTGACGAACACGTTATGTTGTACAATTCTCTTGTTACCATATAACCACTTCAATTATTTCTAACAATTTCCATAATACTTTCAGCTATATTCTAAATGTTTAAGTTAAGTTATTAATATTCACTACTCAAAACATTCTTAATTGATCAAAATTATACCATATGTCCAAGATCACGAAGTGGCGTTACAATTAAGGACAAGCACAAACTAGTTAAAAATCCATAAACCCAATATTGCAACCAAAATCAATTGTACTAGTTCACTTAATTTGTTAATCACATATGGTGCTCATGAACTAGTTGACCATTTACTTATTACCTAGTTAAAAAGATTTGGGTATAGCGGGTAATCAAAATGCATGATGTTAAGTTTCTTTACAAAAATAAATTAAAAAAATATTATAGCATAAGTACAAAATTGAGTTAAAAATTTCTGTTTTTACAATATTTTGCAACATAAACAATAAAGTTACAAATAAAAATTATATCCGCTTTTCTTTCAAAAGTAAGAAATTACAAATTAAAATTTTTTGCAACATAAATAAAAAAATTGTAATTGTGTTCTCGTTCATATTCAACATATAAAATATGTAAAAAGTTTCTTTGGACACTCACATTTAGGGTATATGAAAATAATTCTTTCGTAGTATATATGATAATTAGATCATAGAAACATGGAATAATGTACAAATCAAAAAATAAAATGAAAAAAACCTGATATATAGGTCCTTGAGATATATTAGAACTGAGTACGAATTTACCTAATTATTTCTAGCTCCTTTATAATATTTAAGGACATTAGCTTATGGGACATATATGTGAATAGACTCCAATTAATCGTGATTTTAAAAATTGATACTTGGAATTGGAAGTGCTTTTTCTAAATGAGGGTCGGTTAATTAATTACTTTAAAATTTGGATTGGTTACCCTCAATTTTTAAGTGCAGGAATGGTTTTGCAATTTTTTAGACATTCTTTAACCCCACGTTTGGTACGCATGAATGGGTTGGATTTAAAAGGCCTTTCCAACTTGTCTATTCCATTCTCATGTTTAGTATGGACATTTTAAGTTGAAAAAATCTTTCCTACTGGAATGCCCATTCCAGTTTTTTTTGGAGTCCCATTCCTCAACAAAATCTAAGGAGAGGCCTTTTCTAACTTCATCTTGGAAAGACCTAAAAAATAGGAGTAAAATTTTATCTCCACACATATTTTTTCTACTAATTCTTTTTAACCCATAATACATTTACTAATTTTTTTTAAATTTTTAAAAAAGCTGAATTATTATAACATCAATTATTAATTATTTATTATTTTTGAATCACAATCAATTTAATATATACTTAGAATATTTTTTCCCTTTTTGCTAAAATGGTGTTTGAGATATTATCTTTAATTTTTTTTAGCAAATGTGTTAAAACTAAAATTTCTATATATTAAATGGAATAAATTAAATAGAGAATATGAACATTTGATTTCAGCACTATCTTTTTTTGAATTTTAAAAATAATTAATGAGTACAATGAATTTAATTTTAACAAGAATATCAAGAATCTTAAAATAAGCTTATGGGACATATATGTGAGTACATTATTTTTATGCCTAAGCTAATTTTAACAAGAATATCAAGAATTTCTAACTCAATTATCTGACTAATCTAAATAAATTTATTCTATCTGTTAAAATTTTGCAAACAAATAAATTAATAAGAAAGAAATGATCAATTTAAAAGCAATTAAGTATATTTTAAGGTGTTTGATTAGTGTTTTTTTAATTACATTATCAAAATAGACTTGTTTTGTTATGAAAAATATAAACACAGAGAATGTAAGTATAATTTTCAAAATCTAAGAGGAAATGAGTGTAATTATGACAAACTTTAGGGAGGTATGTGAAATTATTCAAAAAAAAAAAAAGAAAAAAAGGAAAAGGGCTGGAAGACTTGGACCTTGCTGCCAGGGTTGGAAGACTTGGGCAGCACGTATGCTGTCGCTGAGCTGTTAGGAAACAAGATCGATGACATTGACATTTCACGAACCCTCGTCGACTAGAAACTTGGGTCCGAGAGCTATTTGGAAACAAGGTTGATGATATTGACGTTTCACCAACCTTAGTCGACTAGAAGATTGGGCAAAATCGAATCCGTTTGACAATTGGAATTTTATTTTGATTATTTGTGGCAGTGGGGTTAGTGCACAGATTGCGTGGGGTTTGAATATAATATAAATGCTGAATTGTTTTAAGTTTAGAATTGAGTATTTTGGTCATTATATGGGTGATGACATACGTAGAAATTAAAATTTTTTGAATTAAGACCAATTGTTTGGATTGTTTATTGAAATAAGTGGTTTTTATTCTCTTCTATGATTTTCAATTTATCTTAACTAGTCCAAATGTTTTAATGTGCATGTTGAATGAATTATGTTGGCTCACTGGAGAAAATTCGGTGAGATTGGAATACAATTAGAATTTAATATCTTGATCAAAAAGAAAATTAGAATTTACTATCACAGGCCCACGTAAATGGAGTAATAGTTAGGATTAGATATCCAAAATTGTGATCAAACCTTTATTGAGCCCTTAACTCTAACTGACAGCTATCTACAAATGAATTATAAATCGAATAGACTTATTTACATTTCTTGGAATGAATATGAATTGTTAAATGTTATCTTTCTTTCTAGACAAGTATGAATGCATGTTGAATGTTGGAAAGGTTCAAAAGCTTGTAACAAGTAGGACTCTTGTTCATGAAGCAACTAAAACTGATAAAACCGGCTTGACAAAAATATGAACTGCAAATTGGTATATCTTTATAAAGCAATTATTCATTTAGTTACCTGAAAAACTAGTTCGTGTACCGTCAATATTCGAACAAATTACATTAAATTTATTTTTTTAAAAAAGATAGAAATCTGGTATTCAAACAAATTACATTAAATTTATGTCTTAAAAAAAGATAGAAATCTTACCAATTTTTTAATATTTTTTGCTTCCCAAGCTTAATTCGTAATTTATAAATAAAATTTTCATACAAATTTTGTTTATTTAAAAAATAAACTCTTATTAATACCATGCAATAACTAATTCAAAGGCTTTCTAACTTTTTATTTTTTCACAAACAATTGCTATCAGCAACATTAAAATAAGAAATTAAGTTTTTTAACAAATATTATACAATTTTGAATAATACAAATGTGCTTTCAACATAAAATATACTCTAATATTCAACACAAAAATTTGAAAATTAATTTTGGTTATATATAGATCCGTTCGGGTATTGGTAGTTCATGTACCCGAAATTGTTGGTTATGCACTTGAAATAGTACTTGACCCAATAATAAAAATCAATTCAGTTACCTTTCTTTTTTTGGTTTGTAATGCTCGATTTTGTCAATTTTTCTATTTTTCAATTTTGTTCAAACAAGCTTAGTAACATGCTCAGCCCATGATAAAAGGGAATGAAAGAGCATGTTTGCAAAAAACATTGTTGTTATTAAGTTAGTATCGATTATTAATTTTGATAATAAATGTAATAAAATTTTATTGTAGATATTTTTATGCTAGGTTTTAATATGGATGACAAATTTTTAAATATTTATCTCTCTCTGTGTGTGATTTGTTTAGTTGCTTAATGGTATTGAAGCCTTACATGTTTGAGATTTCATTTTCAGGTACATTGTGTCATGTCCGATTTTGAGAAACAGAGGTTTTACTAAACCATCCTGAGGTTCTACTATTTTTGGCATCCCCCACACGACATACTCGGAGCCTAGCAGGTGAACAACTTTTGTGTCTAGACTACTAAGTCAAATTACCAATAACTCATCACATAATGCTACAGTGACTTAGAATTATCATAATGATCAACAAAAATAGTATTTTTTTTCTTTTGTAAACAACTAGTAAATTTTCACAGAAACTTATTACTTTTTTATAAAAATTTACAACATTTTTCATACCTTCTTGTCACCACACAAAATCCGAACTGATCACCCAAGCAAGGTGTTATTTGTTATATCAAAGTTCAATATCCATCCAATATTAGATGAGCGTTACAACAAGCCGTATCAATGGCATGGATAAACCTATCAGAAAAACTTCCAAGAATCATAATTGGACACCGAATGGGCAAACTAATTTGTACAATTCAATCTCCTCTCCTTCATTGAAAGTTTGAGATTTGAGAGTAAGAATGCTGTACGCGGTTAGATCCCATTTTATCGTTATAGTATCCAATTCCTCTTTTGACTCGTACTAGTGTAAATAATAACTAGGGAAAAAAAATATCCTCCTCTTATTTGCTACCATCAACACACTGTATCATCTTGTATACTTGTGGAGGCCAATGGGACTTGCAAGTGCCATTTCCCACAAACGAATGCCTCAAATTTAGTAGGCTAAAAATAGATAAATAAGATTGAACCAGCAAGATCAAATTTTAAATAAAAAAACGATATTTTTTTTAGTAAAAAATTGTTATACCACACTTTAAAGAAATTATACTATTAACAAAGTTACACATTTTAATTAACATGTTACGTACAATAATTGTACAAGGCCTAACTTGCGAGGTATGTTCCCGTGGCGTAGCTCTAAAAGCCAAAACGACTTCCCGTACATACCTCCAGTCCGCTACATGTGTCAATACAGAGAACTTTTCTCAACTCAGTAGCCATACTTTACGTCCGCTGCCTCAAAACTTGATTCGCTGTGCTGCTATTAAATCATAATATTTTAAGTTGGCGATCTCGAAGGTCGAGTTTTAAAACTTTACAACTTCGTCCAATTACCTTCACCAGAAAGGAACGACGCTAGTCAGATCGTATTGGTAGCTTATGTGTCACAAATTTACTCTATAATAATATGGATATTATGACTCTACTGTGAAGAACTTTCACGTCAATATTTGATAGGTTGGATTTTCTAGTAAGCACCAAATAAAAATAACATCACCATTATTTGTAAATTGATTGCGCAACGTGCCAGGTGGTGTAATGTTACCTGAAGCAATTAGTACATAAGCAAATGTTACCTGAAGTACAGCCAGTTAATGGGCCTTATAACTTTTCTTTCTTGGAATGTTTTTGGTATCTGAAGCCAGTTTTTTTGGGTACAGAAATTCTAACTCCACAAACTACTCATACACAGAAAAAAGATACATCCCTTAAATGGACATTTTACGGTACCTTACATTTGAAAATTATGAGGCATACTGCTGCTAGAATATTCAACAATGAACACCAAAGCAATAGATTCCAACTTGAACTCTTACACTTTTACCTATAAAACTAAAGCACTTCTGACAAGACGAGAGAGTGAAAACTTCTCCAAATCTCCATTTTCCAAAATTTTCCAATGGCCACACCTGATCATAATACTGTCGAAAGCCAAAACCAAAACCAAAACCCTGGCCAAAATGGTAGCACTCAAGAAACTCAAGTGACTGTGGTCATGGTTCCCCTTCCAGCACAAGGTCATCTCAACCAGCTCCTTCATCTCTCCCGCCTCATCTCCTCCTATAATATACCTGTTCACTACGTTAGCCCGGCCACTCATAATCGCCAGGCAAAGGATCGTGTCCAAGGTTGGGATCCTCTTATGATTTCCAACATCTATTTCCACGATTTTCCAGACTTATCTTATGAAACTCCTCCACCTAATCCGGACGCAATGACCAAATTCCCCTTACAAGCCATGCCATTGCTTAATGCATCGATCAAACATCGCGAACCAATTTATAGATTTCTACAACAACTTTCACGCACAACAAGAAGATTGGTAGTTATTCATGATTCTCTCATGCCATTTGTCATCCAGGATGTTGGATTAATTCCGAACGCAGAGTCCTACAGCTTTCAAAGCAGCTCAGCGTTCTCAATCTACACACTTACTTGGGAACTTGAAGGGAAACCTAGCCTAAACAAACCTGAACTACTCGAAGCACTCGAAGATCTTCCATTGTATGAAACTTCCTTCCCTCCAGAGTTCACAGAATTTATGAAATTGCAAGACGAATCCAAGCCAATTAACTCTGGGAATCTGTATAATACATGTAGAGCACTAGAGGTTACATACCTTGATCTGATCGCAAAATTCAAATCAGTTGATACACACAAGCATTGGGCTATTGGTCCTCTCAATCCGGTCATAATAAATGAGCTGAAAAACTCGAAAAGGAAACATTGCTGCCTGGATTGGCTTGACGAACAAGCTCCAAACTCGGTCATTTTTGTTGCTTTTGGCTCGTCAACATCAGTATCAGCTGAAGAAGCGAAGGAGATAGCTATTGGTCTAGAAAAAAGCGAGAAGAAATTCATCTGGGTACTGAGGGATGCAGAAAAAGGTGATGTTTATGAACAGGAAGTTAAAAGAGGTCAACTGCCTGAGGGGTATGAAGAAAGAATTGAAGGAAGAGGAATTATTGTGAGGGACTGGGCACCCCAATTGGAAATTCTTGGACACTCATCAACCGGTGGATTCATGAGTCATTGCGGATGGAACTCATGCTTGGAAAGCCTTAGCATGGGAGTGCCGGTTGCAGCATGGCCTGTACATTCTGACCAACCGAGAAATGCGATACTACTAGAGAAGGTGCTAAAAATTGGTATGCCAGTAAGGAATTGGTCCCAGCGAGATGAACCTGTAACATCTTTAATAGTTGAAAATGCTGTGAGAAGATTGATGGATTCTGCTGAAGGAGAGGAGATGAGGCAAAGGGCAAAAGAATTGAGCAAAGTTGTGAAGGCGTCTGTTATGGAAGGAGGTGTTAGTCAATTCGAGATGGATTCTTTCATTGATCATATTCGTCGATAGGTGTTATCTTTTTCTTGTTAATTAGTTACGATCATTATTCATGCATTAGTAACTTCTGAATAATGTGGAATGCAAAATGTGAAGATGAATAAATTGCACTACGATCTTGATTGTACTGCCACTGTTCAGCTTTTTACTGTTTATTGCGATCAATAAATTGAAGACATGCTGTCCTCATTCGATTTACGTATTTTATAGAGTGGTTCAGCTTTTGCTTGTTCAAATCTTCGAGGATCATGAAATGATGTCAAAGCATAAAGAAGAGATGAAAAAAAAAAAAAAAAAAACAAACAAAAACTCAAGCTCCGGTCAGAAGCAGTGTAGTGTTTGACTCTTTTCCGGTACATTATTAATTGGCATAATTTCAAAAAGGTTGCTGACAATTTTACCTAGAGCCCCTAAAGTTTTAAAATCAAACCTCCCTCAGCCTTAGAAAATGGCCATAATAACTTTAAAAGAATAATAAATCAAAAGTTTCCAAAGCTTCCATTTTTTCTTTTCCTTCTTCCTAAATCTTGCAACCTTCCTTCTTGTTTTCCTCCAACCAGTCCAACCCTTCAAAATTAACCTCAAGTAAGCTCTTTCCTCCCCTTCCTAACCATTTCTTCTCGTTGTTTAATAAACTCTTAGCAACAGTCTACTTATCATCGTGAGATTCTCAAATTTACCTTAAAACATAATTTTGCGCAAATGAACAATTTTTATTTTGTTTTTGTGGAGCTAAAACTTGAGTGTTTAAAGAGGATCATGCCTGGGGGTCGATAAGCAGAATTCAAAAGATGGTGATGTTTATTATAATAGTAAATGAAACTTTTTTAGTTTAATAGGGTTGATGGTTTCAATTAAAGACTTTAATAGTAAAAAACTAGACTTTTTTAATGATATTAGTAAAGGATTTAATAAAACGTATGAAGATGTAGAAGCTTTATGATTGAGAAAATGGATAAAAATTGGTTTGGTGAAAGTAAATTAAATTTTATTTACATGAGGGTATATTAGGTTATTCATTTAAATCTTTTACTGGTCCATATTTTTTTATTTATGTTTATCAGAACAATAAATTCAAGGAAGGTATATACAATTTTTGAAAGTTCAAAGGTACCGGATGAAAGTTTCTGAAATTATCCCTATTTAGTTTATTTCTCTCATTATCACGATATTGTCATTCAACATGTCACCACGAGAAGTCTTTTAAAATTTACATGCCAATTCAACGTATGCTGATTAAATGAGATTTGTTTAATAGACCCAAGTTTTGTTTTTACATGAAACTAAAAGTTATTTTTGCGTTGTCATTACCGGATTATTTGTGTTTTATGCTTGAAACTAATTAGGCCATATGTTCTCTACAGCACATAAAAAGGAACTGGAATTCTTACAAAATCCAAACTGCCTTTCTAACACTACAGATTTTCAGGAACTTGAACTAACAATCAACATTTCTGAGAATTTAACACAATAATTATCAAAACTTTTGAGAAGTGAAATTCTTACATAAGAGACAATCGAT
Organism: Mitragyna speciosa; assembly: GCA_024721245.1. Lineage (NCBI taxonomy): Eukaryota > Viridiplantae > Streptophyta > Magnoliopsida > Gentianales > Rubiaceae > Mitragyna > Mitragyna speciosa. The sequence goes on along the minus strand of CM045556.1, from coordinate 2,752,845 downwards.
TAAGGTGATAAACACGAAAACAATTAAATTTTTTTTTTTTTGGGGAAAGAATGAACAAAGCACGATATTCAGTAGGATGTCATTTTACTCTGCATAATTCGACCTCATTCATCCGCCAAAATGTATTTCGTCCTCAGCGGAATCATCCAAGAATATGCCACATCATCCAATCTTCACTGGGTACTAAATCACCACAGATAATAATTTTGTTTTCCTCATTTTATTACCATTGTATGACTAGTTCTATACTGGCGGCTTTGATGTAATAAAAAAGTTTGACATAATATTGCATGAAATGGCATATTTGACTGATCGTGAAAATTCATTACTCAGATCTTGTCTCACCTCAGTATCCGTATTATATGTCCGCCGCCTCAACAATTACAATTGTGAAAGGTCAAGTTTTAAAACTTCTCAACTTCGTCCAATTATCTACTCTAGACGGCGAAGGACGCCAGCAAATTGGCAAAACTACATTTCTTTTGACGATTTTCCAACATTTTCCTATTGCAGTCAGATGGTATTTGTAGCTGGCAAAGTTTTACTACCCTTGTGAATTCTGGCAAATTATTCCTACCCAACAGAGTAAAAGGTCAGTTACAAGGGCGGACCAGATTCACTTTGCAGTTGATTTCACCAGATTAAAGTCTTCAGAAAGCTTCAGCTGAAATTGTGATTAAGAAATAACAGCGTTTATGTGTCCCAAATTGCTCCGTATTAATATAGATATTATTATGGCTCTACTGTGTAGAAGTTTCACGTCAACATTTGATAGTCTGGCTTTAAGCGTGATATTGGTTGGATTTTCTAGTGCGCACTGGATAAAAATAACATCACCATTATTTGCAAATTGATTGATATCAATGCGTTCTCAACTTGCTAGGTGGGGTATAAGGATCATCCAAAACTTGGAAATTAGTACACGAGCAAATAGGACGTGAAGTATATAGCTAGTAAACTGGCGTAACTACTTTTCTTTCCGGGAATTTTTTTGGCATCTGAAGCTTTTTTTTCTTTTTTTTTTTTTTGTGGTGGATTGGGGGGGAAAAAAATCCTTAAGCCACAAACTACTCATCCAAAAGAAAAGGATTCATCCATTAAATGGACACTTTACGATAAAATCCAAAAAATTTTGCCAAGCGGTACTGTACATTGGGAGATTATGAGGCACACAGCTGCAAGAATATCACGATGGTGACCACGCAAAGCAATAGATTCCAACTTAAAGGACCCCGGCTTCCAAGTTTACCTATAAAACAGGCACCCCAGCTTCCATTTGTACCTCTATATAACCAAAGCAATTCTGACAAGCCGATAGAATAAAAACTTCTCCAAATCTCCATTTTCAGATCTTTCCAATGGCCATGCATGATCATAATACAGTCGAAAGCCAAAACCAAAACCATGGCCAGAATGATAGTGTTCAAGAAACTCAAGTAACTGTCGTCATGGTGCCCCTTCCAGCACAAGGTCATCTCAACCAGCTTCTCCATCTCTCCCGCCTCATCTCCTCCTACAATATACCTGTTCACTACGTTGGCCTGGCCACTCACAACCACCAGGCAAAGGTTCGTGTCCAAGGTTGGGATCCTCTCACCATTTCCAACATCCATTTTCACGAATTCCCAACCCCTTCTTATGAAACCCCTCCCCCAAATCCCAACGCCCCAACCAAATTCCCCTTACAACTTATGCCATCGTTTAATGCATCGAGCAAACTACGCGAACCAATTTATAGACTTCTACAACAACTTTCAAGCACAACAAGAAGATTGGTAGTTATTCATGACTCTCTCATGCCATATGTCATCCAGGATTTCAGATTAATTCCGAACGTGGAGTCCTACAGCTTTCTAAGCATCTCAGCGTTCACAATCTACACATTTAATTGGGAATTTGAAGGGGAGCCTAGTCTAAACAAACCCAAACTACTCGAAGAACTCGGAGATCTTCCATCATATGAAAGTTGCTTCCCTCCAGAGTTCACGGAATTTATGAAATTGCAAGAGGAATCCAAGCCAATTAACTCTGGGAATCTGTACAACACATGTAGAGCAATAGAGGGGCCTTACCTGGATCTCATTGCAAAATCCCAATCAGTTGATACACAAAAGCAATGGGCTATTGGTCCCTTCAATCCAGTTATAATAAATGAGCTGAAAAACTCGAAAAAGAGACATTACTGCCTGGATTGGCTTGACGAACAAGCTCCAAATTCGGTCATTTTCATTTCTTTTGGCTCGACAACATCAGTATCAGACGACGAAGCCAAGGAGATCGCGATTGGATTAGAAAAAAGCGAGCAAAAGTTCATCTGGGTATTGAGGGATGCAGACAGAGGAGATATTTTTGAAGGGGAAGTTAGGAGAGTTCAACTGCCTGAAGGCTATGAAGAAAGAATTGAGGGAAGAGGCATTATCGTGAGGGACTGGGCACCCCAATTGGAAATTCTTCGACACTCGTCAACCGGAGGATTCATGAGCCATTGCGGATGGAACTCGTGCATGGAAAGCATTAGCATGGGAGTGCCAGTGGCAGCATGGCCTATGCATTCTGACCAACCAAGAAACGCGGTACTGCTAGAAAAGGTGCTCAAAATTGGTCTACAGGTAAGGGATTGGTCCAGGCAAGATGAGCTTGTCACATCTTTAACTGTTGAAAATGCTGTGAGAAGATTGATGGATTCAGCCGAAGGAGAGGAGATGCGGCAAAGGGCAAAAGAATTCAGCGAAGCTGTGAAGGCGTCTGTTATGGAAGGTGGCGTTAGTCGATTGGAGATGGATTCTTTCGTTGCTCATATTCGTAGGTAGATGTTTTCTTTTTCTAGTTAATTAATTGTGTTAATTAATCATGCATGTGATCTTCTGAATAATGTAGAATGTAAGATATCAAGTTGAATCAATTGCAATACATTCTTAATTATACTGCTTCTGATCAGCATTTTAATTTTATGGATCAATCAATTAAACATGTCTTTATGGGATTTACTTACTTTATAGAGTGGTACAGCTCTTGAATGTTTACGATTTCTGTAGATCATGAAATGATATCAAAGAAGAGATAAAGAACAGAAACACATGCTCCAGCCAGAAGCACTGTGATGTTTGATTTTGGCTCTTTTCGGTAAATTATTACTTTAATGCACATATTAATTTATGCTCTCATTATCTGGAAATTGTCATTCCACAGGTCACCATGAGAAGCCTTTTAAAATTCACATGCCAATTCAACGTATGCTAATTAAATGAGATTTGTTTAATAGAGTCACAAAATTATGTTTTTATATTAAACTTTAAGTTATTTTTGCCTTGTCATTACCGGATTATTTTTGTTTCTTGTTGGAAATTGATTTGGTCATATGTGTTTTGTAAAATGGAACTGGAATTCTTAAAGATTTTCTGGAACTTGAACCAACAATCAACATTTCTGAGAATTGAAACAATAAATATCTAAACTTTGAGAAGTGAAATTCTTGCATAATAGACAATTGCTTAAGGTGATAAACGTTAAACGACTTTTATTTAGTTATTTATTTATTTTGTGAGGAATGAACAAAAAAGCACGCATGATGGTCACTATGGATCTTTGCTTTTACTCATTAGCGGTGATAGGATTTCTCAATCTAAAAAAAAACTGTGATTGGCCAAACAATTTATGATTCTAAAAAGTCTTGTTTCATATAATTAAAATTTATTCAATTTGGCAATATATTATATTCTTTAAAAAACATTTAAAATAAAAATTGTAATTTCATTTTATTACTTGGGTCCTAATAATTTTTAATTTTTTATCAAAAAGGTTATTCTTCCACTTGATTTATCCAATAAAGAAATGGAATCTACATTTGAAAATTAAATAACTATTATGTGTCACTTAATTATCCATACTATTTTCAAAACAAATCACATATTGTTAATATGCACATCGAATTTCTTGTGGCAAGATTTATTGTCACTGAAAAACATTCACGAATGCAGAGACGAAATGTTTTCTTGACCATGAAAATTGAACATAATAGTGACGTCAGCTTGGAAGTTGTCACTCATCATTAGACCAATGTTTTTAAAACCGGACCGGACCGGCCGGTTCGACCGGTTCGATCGCAAACCGGTCAGGCTTCCGGTCCGGTTCAAGACAAATCACTGTTGATCTTTTAAACCGCCGGGAACCGGATTGAACCGGCGAACCAAATTGAACCGGTCAACCGTTGAACCGACGGTTTCTTGAACTTTGACTTTTTTCAAAAATTTTTGTAGCTCTGCTGCAGGCCATAGGCCTCGAACCTGGAGTGAGTATTGCGTGCACCACGCGCGCCATGTGGCGTGCCACATGGTGCACTAGAACCAATCACACATCGCCAAATAATACAAGGTATGACCCACCATTGCCACGTGGCGATAAATTATTGGTTCTAGTACACCACGTGGCAATGCACGTGGTGTATTGTATACTTTTCCTCGAACCTGGGATCTTTTGTACAAAGACTAAAGCTGCAACCACTGAGCCCCCTTTTGTTTTGCTGCGTTTGTTGTCCAAAATATTTTATTTGTTCTTTATTTTGTTTTTTCCTTTAACCATTTTAATAAAATTGATTGATTATTACATTTTTTGTTTCTTTATTTCCTTTATCAATTATGTATAACAAAATTAACTCATTCTTATTTTTTTAGTTTCTTTATTTTCATTAACCATGTTTAATGAATTTAATTGATTCTTAACTTTTTATTTTTTTGTTTTCTTTATTAATTATTTTTAATGAAATTAATTGATTCTTACCTTTTTATCTTGTCATCCAAATTCATTATATGAAAGAAATCGTAGATGTACTTTTACCGAAATCTCTCATACTAAGATTAGCCCTTATATCAAAATTGTTTAATCATTCATTTTTATGCCCAAAACATTCTCCTAATTAAAAGTTTAAATTGGTATTTTTGTAAGTCATTTGTTTAAAATTTTGAATTATGGTTAATCATTATTCAATAATAAGCATGCATGACATCTTAGAAGTAAGTGGGTAGAAAGCTATTTCTTTTATTAATAAAATTAAAAATCAGTTCAAATTATTAAAATCATATTTTTCAATGCAATATATTGATTCCAATTTAATAGCATCACATATACACCTTTTCTTGATATATTAAAAGAAATTATGTAAATTAAAAAGAATTGATTAAATTAATAACTAATAATCAAATAGATTTACTTGTTAGTTTTATTTTTGAGACTACTCTATAGAGTCAAATTGACGCGCTAAATAATCTGATATGTCAAACATAAAATTACTTTTAAGAGAATACATCAAAAGTTAAAGTTTGAGAACCGATCCTAAATAAAGTTTAGGCCCTTTTAAGAAATTTTAAATCAAATTCTAGATTGATACAAATTTGTAGAAATTAGCTCTCATTAGGTGTGGTAACAAAACTAAACTAATAGTAAGACAATCAAATTGAAATTTGATAATTATTTGAGTGTGTGAACCTACCTTAAAAAATAGGAAAAAAGTTTTTTTTATTTAAAAAAATTACATTTACTCGAACCGGCCTATATACAAAGTTAATTTTATTATTTGGTATTAAAATAAATTTAAAATTTACATTGAAAAATAAGACTTGACGATATTAAAAGAGTAAAAAAATGTGAAAGCAACAAATATGGTTTAATAATTTAGAATATTCAAGATTGTCATTTAAAATATTTAAAAATAAAATATACTTTAGTTGTGAATTTAAAATATGTGTTTTATCCGTATTTTTTTCCCTATACACTTACTTTTTATAGTTATTATATGTTTTATACTTGTAACGTCATTTTCTTTATTAATTTAATTGTTATAGACATAGAATATTTCATAAAATTTTTACCAAATATAATAAATTCATTAACTTGTATATTTCAATATAATAAATTCATGAACTTGTATATTTGAATATAATAAATTCATTAACTTATATATTTGAATATATTTAAACAATTAATGAGTTAACTAGATCAACAAAACGGAGTATATCTAGTATTTATTTTATATTATACATTAAATTAAATTAATAAAAAATAAAAAATCATTGAACCCCGATCCGACCGGTCGGACCTCGAACCGAAGCCCCCTCCGGTTCATTTACCGGTCCGGTTTTTAAAACATTGCATTAGACAGATTTTTGCGCATTCCGAAAAACATGGCTGGAAAAATTTTCTGCCAGAACAAATTATAGCTAAATTACTATAGTACCCTCATGACGTCAAAATAAAGTAAAACTAAGTAAAACTTGTCACTCCAGTTGGAATCCAATCCAACCTCTATTACTGGTCTCTCATGTTCATTCTCCTCATCCTAACAAATGGTTCTCTTATCCTAACAAATCATTCAACAAAGAGTTAAAATCTAGCGCCTAAAATCTAATATTCAAGAACTGAACCTTATCCTAATAAATTATTCAGCAAAGAATTAAAATCAAGCGCATGAAATCCAGTATTCAAGAATTCAGCAGCCCAACTGTTAGTCGAGAAATCGCACAACAAAGAGCTGCAACTCATAATCATAATTCTTCTCATTCCATTGCTACTTTTTATTGCCAAACTTTGATGCCAAAAAAATATATAATTGAAAAACATTAAAATTAGATTTCACCAAAATTCTCATAAATTGAGTGAAGATCTAGAACCCAGAGATTAAACACATTGAGGAAATTGGCTTATGCGGATGCGCTAAAATCAAAACTCTTCATTATAGGCGGCCCAAAATCAATCCAATCTTGCTAAAATCCCCAATTATTAAGATAAAAACATATCAATTGACGCTACTGTATTAACTCATCATGGCCAAGCAACGTTATCATATAGCGGTTGGATCAATGAAACAAGGTAGAAGAAGCAGCAGCAGCGACGAGGGGCTTGTGGAAATTAGAATGACGATAACAAGGTATAAAAGGAATCTACTGATGTGGCACACAAGAGGGGCTGCTAGAGTTGTTGGTTGATTAGGAAAAATTAGGAGAATTTAAGGGGAGTTGGAGGGAAAGCTGAGAAAAAAGGCCAAAAAAAAGAAACAGAGAAAGAGCGTAGGGGAAGATGGAAGGAAAAGTGACCGAGCAGAGAAAGATGCAAAGTGATTGATAGTGCCATCAGACAGTAACTAGTTAAAGGTACTATTGTCATTTTAAAAAAAATTGCTCTAGCAAGAAATTAGTTACTCTGGCATTAACACTAGCCATAATTTAGCAATTGTCACTAAATAATTAGTCCTTCCTAGATATTGGTGATAACAATTAATCTGGTCACTGGAAGATGTAATTGTGACAACTTTTTTATTAACACTAAAAGATGTTGTCGCTAATGCATTTTTTTCATGTAGTGTTATCTTTGTCTTTTTCCTCAACATAATTCGACCTCATTCATGAGTGAGTATTGCGTGCACCACGCGCGCCACGTGACGTGCCACGTGGTGCACTAGAACCAATCACACATCGCCAAATAATACAAGGTATGACCCACCATTGTCACATGGCGATAAATTATTGGTTCTAGTACACCACGTGGCAATGCACGTGGTGTATTGTATACTTTTCCCCTCGTTCATACGGCAAGATCTATTTCGGCCCCCACGAAATTATCGAGAAGATATTACATAATCCAATCTTCATTGAGTACTAAATAACTACTGAAAATAATTTTGTACCTGTGTGACTAGTCCTATACTGGCGGCTTTGATTGATAAGCAAATTTCGGTCTTGTCGATGTCATGGAAACGAACATTACTGCAATTATATGCTTCATCGACGGTCAAGATTTAGTTACATATTGTTAAGTTCAAAGCGTGAAAGAGACGTTAAGATAATTATTAGAGAAGGGCCAAGGAAATACCAATATTGTCAGGGTCAAAGGCATTGGTCTCCAAGAAAAGTAAAGATGACTCGAAATATCTTACTCATAATTTTGAATTTCATCCGAACTATTTAATAAAATAATAAAAAAAGGTTTTTGAATAAAAAACTAGGGTATTCGTTTGTATATTATTTTAATGAATTCACCCCTTCATTTCAATTATTTCAGGCATTTAGTAGTTATCATGTTATTTTTTTAGGTTTTTTTTTTTAATTTTTATGATAGTATTTTCATATGAATTCTCTTGTAATAAAATAGTCTTAATAAACCCGCCAGTTAATCAAATAATATTGAAATTTTTCATGAAAATTTTTACTTCTGTGTGCTCAGGTGTTTTTCTTGGCTTTCTGTAAAACTATCTTAGAAGATCAAAAGAACCTATCTTGAAGGAAATCGTGTGTCTTTTTTTAATTTTTATCATTGCAAGTATGACAGACCCAAATGAAGATAACCACTCCAAGGATGGAGTCAGTGACTTACAGTCCCAACTGCAAGCCCAATCAAACGCACACGCATGGATTCTATAGACAAAAAGCTGATATTTTGTGAAGGTTTAACAGGCATGATATCGAAAGAATTGCTCAAGACAGGCACCGTCTTCGTACCTCAACAATCTCATATTGACCACATTTATGAGATTAATTCAACAGTTGATGTAAAGAAAAAGTTGTGTTGTTTGAACAAGATGAACAACATCTATAAAAGGACTCAAACTTTGGCATAAAATTGCATGAAAGGACATATTTTGATTGATTGTGAAAATCCATTACAGAGATCTTGTCTCACCACATTATCCATGTTATAAACTTTGGCATAAAATTGCTTGAACTTGCACCGGATCATGATGCAATCATACAATCTATTGTCTTATTTTAGCAACTATGGTTAGCAATGAACAGATTTATTTGGCAGAATTCACAATTTGATCAAATTCATGTAACACGTCAATCAATCAATATGCTTATGAAGTGCAATCATTAATGGAGCATGACAAATCTACTAGTGAGAAACAAAGAGGGCAAAACAATGTGGAGGAATCTGTTCAAATTGCTTGTGATCTCTAACAGCCGCAACCTTTGAATTGTCTAATAATAATGGTAGATGCATCCAAAAGCCTCAAATTTTTCAGTAGTTCTTGTAGTTCAAAATGAGATGGGACTTCAGATTATGAAGAAAGCTATGAAGATTCATGCAGTCTCAGCATTTCAAGCAGAGGTATTAGCTTGTATTTCAGCAATACAAATGGCAACATGGTTTACCTTATATTTCTATTTTAACTTATAGTCCTTTTTTTAATTTAGTGCCTGAGTAACGATAGTCTTGTTCCTTACCCTATGATTCATATGTTTGAGGATATTAAATTCTTAGCTTCTCATTTTTTTTCTCTTGTAAAATTACTAAAGTAGATATGAATCAGATTAAGTTAGCTCATAATATAGCTTTATGACTGAACAATGTATGATATTTTATTATTGAATAAATATTTTACTCTTTTAACAAAAAATTATATTTCTTATATGTCCGCCACATCAAAACTTGATTCCTTGTGCAACTACCATCGTTGAATCAACATCAGAGTTTCTAAAGTTGCCAATCTAGAAGGTCAAGTATTAAAACTTTTCAACTTCGTCCAGTAAACTTCACTGGACGCGAAGGACGCTAGGAAATTGACAAAACTACTTTTCTTTTGAGGATTTTCCAACCTTTTGTAATTGCAGTCAGATGGCATTCCTAGTAAGCAATCGATTCGACCATCCTTTTGAGCTTTGACTAACTATTCGTACCCGAGCAAAAGGTTCGAGTTACAGGGACTGACCAAAGTGGTTTGCAAAATTTAAACTTGTCAATACTATAATATAGATTGGTTTGCAGTTAAATTTTAACGAGAGTAGTGTCTTTGAATGCTTCAGTTTAAATTAATATTTGAAATTAAGAAATAATTCTGTTTGTCCCAAATTTACTCTATATTAATGCGGATATTATGGCAGTATTGGAAGTTTCAAATCAATAATTGATAGTTTGTCTTCAAGGATAGTGCAGTACAAGTAGGATTTTCTAGTACGCGTTAGGTAAGACATAACATCACCACTATTCATTAATATGATTGATATTTTCAACCTTTTATTTTTTTCTTGGTGACAGGTAGAAATCCTCAAGCCACACAAACTACTCATACACAAGAAAGAGATTCATAACCAACATTTTCCGGTATAATCCAGAAAATTTGCCTAGTGATACCGTGATGCATGGTGCTAGCATATTCCCATAGTGACCACCAAAGCACTAGATTCCAACTTGAACTAAGGTCCCCAGCTTCCAATCTTACCTATAAAACCAATGCAATTCTGACAGGTTGAGTGAGTGAAAACTTCTCCTAATCTCCTTTTTCCAAATCTTTCCAATGGCCATAAAAGAGCATAACACTGCCCAAAGCCAAAGCCAAAACCAGAACCATGGCCAAAATGGAAGTATTCCAGAAACTCAAGTAATTGTTGTCATGGTTCCCCTTCCAGTACAAGGTCATCTCAACCAGCTCCTCCAGCTCTCCCGCCTCATCTCCTCCTATAATATACCCGTTCACTATGTTGGCATGGCCACTCATAACCGCCAGGCAAAGGCTCGTGTCCAAGGTTGGGATCCTCTCACCATTTCCAACATCCATTTCCATGAATTTCCAGCCCTTTCTTATGAAACCCCTCCCCCAAATCCCAACGCACCGACCAAATTCCCCTTGCAAATCATGCCATTGCTGGATGCATCAATCAAACTTCGGGAACCAATTTATAGACTTCTACAGCAACTTTCAAGCACAACAAGAAGATTGGTAGTTATTCATGACTCCCTCATGCCATTTGTCATCCAGGATGTCGGTTTAATTCCGAACGCAGAGTCCTACTGCTTTCAAAGCACCTCAGCGTTCACAGTCTCCACATTTGCTTGGGAATTTGAAGGAAAACCCAGTCTAAACAATCCCGAACTAATCGAAGCACTTGGAGATCTTCCATCGTTTGTAAGTTGCTTTCCTCCAGAGTTGATAGAATTTGTAAGATTGCAAGAGGAATCCAAGCCAATTAGCTCTGGGAATCTGTACGACACATGTAAAGCAATAGAGGGTCCATACATTGATCTTATTGCAAAATCCCAATCAGTTGATACAGACAAGCACTGGGCTATTGGTCCCTTCAATCCACTTGTAATAAATGAACAGGAAAACTCGAAAAGGAGACATTACTGCCTGGATTGGCTTGACAAACAAACTCCAAACTCGGTCATTTACGTTTCTTTTGGTTCGACAACATCAGTATCAGATGAAGAAGCCAAGGAGATCGCCATTGGATTAGAAAAATGTGAGCAAAAGTTCATCTGGGTACTGAGGGATGCAGACAAAGGAGATATTTTTGAAGGGGAAGTTAGGAGAGCTCAACTGCCTGAAGGGTATGAAGAAAGAATTGAGGGAAGAGGAATTATCGTAAGGGACTGGGCACCCCAATTGGAAATTCTTGGACACTCATCAACCGGGGGATTCATGAGTCATTGCGGATGGAACTCGTGCATGGAGAGCATCAGCATTGGAGTGCCGGTGGCAGCATGGCCAATGCATTCTGACCAGCCGAGAAATGCGATACTGCTAGCGAAGGTGCTCAAAATTGGTCTACTGGTAAGAGATTGGTCTCGGCGAGAAGAACTTATCACATCTATTACTGTTGAAAATGCTGTGAGAACATTGATGGATTCAGCCGAAGGAGAGGAGATGCGGCAAAGGGCAAAAGAATTGAGCGAAGCTGTGAAGGCGTCTGTTATGGAAGGTGGTGTTAGTGGATTGGAGATGAATTCTTTCGTTTCTCATCTTCGTAGGTAGCTGTTTTCTTTGTCTTAATTAATTAATTGTGTTAATTAATCCTCACTACAAGAAAAATCATCATCCGTGACAACAGAAAGTTGTCACTGAAAATGAAAAGTCGTCACTAATACCTTTTATCGACAAGAAATATGTCATCGCTGAGTCGTCACTAAAAGCCCGTCACTAAATGTGAATAGTAACAAGAATAAAGTCGTCACTGAATATATAGTCTTTTGTGACAACATTTGTTGTCACTAATGATAGGAGACTTTGTGACAACTTTGTATGTTGTCAAAGAATTTGCATAAGTAGTCGTCACTATTTATCCAACTATTAGTGATGACATAGGTTGTCACTAATAAGTTACCTATTCACTGATAAAGCCATGTCGTCACTAATGATGTACTTCAACTGGTTTGACTAATTCACTAACAAAGCTTTGTCATCACTGATGTGATATTTAGTGACAACTGTAGTCGCCACAGAAAACTTAGAATTCAGTGACAATGTCAAGTCGTCACTAATGCATTAAATATTTTATGACAAATATTTCTTATCACTGAATTTACTATTTAGTGAAATGTTAGGTCATCACTAATGAAATTTGTTACTGATGAAACTTGTGATTAGTGACCACATTAAGAATGTCGTCACAGATAATGGTTTTCAATGATGACAAAAAAGTCGTCACTAAGTATTAACAATTTCTAACAACTTTTCTTTTCACTTATTTGCCTATACTTTTGTCATAGATAATGCAAAAGTTATCACAAAAGACCTGCTTCAACCCATTTGCAACCAACACACCAAAAAATTATAACTCAATTGATGCTACAATGAATAATGATAAACACACAATGAACTTTCAAAATATTATATATATGTTCATAAACATTTGTAAATGCATCAAAACATATATCAATCATAATGTTTACAAAAATCGCATCAATTCAAATACCACTAGTCATCATCCATACTAAATCTAAAAGATACTACATTTCAGGTAAAAAACTATAGCAGCAATATCTTCAAAATAAAGCCACCTTCATTTTCTCATCCAAAATCCAGCATTTTCTGAATCTTCTCATCATCATTTAACAACATCGTACTGCAAAATAAAAATAAAAAAAGGAAGCAAAGAGTTTGCAAATCAGTCCTATTCTAACACTTCTTAAACACCTTACGATATTTCACTGAATGTCTGTAACAATAATATTACAGTGTATCAAAAACTACAATTGGAATATTCTTTCTTCATTGTGGCAAATCAAACTATTGAAACCACTGTGGAATTAAATAACATAAGCAACATCGTAGTCCTTCTACACAAATTCACTTTGGTTTCAAAGCTTAAAAAAGAATACCCGAGATAGAGGCAAGTGCTAATAAATCATAATCAGAAACAACACCAACCTGTAAAGAAAGTTCTATTTCAGAGACTCAACTTAATACACAAAACAGTAATTCCATAAAGGAGAAAAAGTAAATGGTAGTGAAATTACCAACTTTCCACTCACCATTAACCACCGAAAATCCAGTAATTCTTTTCTTGGCAAGAATCTCTAGTGCTGCAAATGCAAAGAAAGAGAAGCCACAAGGTAAAGTAACTAAAATATATCATTCTTAATAGATGAAGAAAGCAGGAATGAAGAATCTTTCCCAGTCATAAAATCACCAACTGAATATGTTCCACTCTTTGGCTACACAATTTGAAACTAAATTGTCAAAGATTGCATGTGCCAAACAGGATAGTACACATGGAAAATTAGGTAATTAGTAAAACAAAAACAAGCTAAAGAAGCTCAATCTAAGTTGAATGTTAAAAGCAAAAAAGAAAGAGGTTAAAAAAATTAATAAAAATGAATAATATACACTAAAATAACAGAATGCCATAAAAGAAGAAAAAGGCACAATAACTATCTTATCTTCCTAGTCAAGAATGTCCTCATGCATCTACTAGCTTGTCATGCATCAACAAGCTTACCATGCGAGGTGCCCCTCCCTCTGGGATCTCATTAGGTGTCTCCTAGAGTCTCACAATTTGTTTATCAAAAAATCTGTTTTCCAAGCTATCACTAGTTGTGCATAGCTTTAGTAAATTACATGAGGATTTGTTAAGATTTTGTCAAGCACAAAACATTGAAGAAAGCATAGCTTTAATGCAGATTAGCAAAATAAAACCAGCCTTATTCCATGAAATTTGATGTATTTTTAGCATCAGTTTTTGTGTTTCTCAATGAAATTTTACATATATCTAAGGTTTAACGCAACCACCAAGTTTCCAGATGAACCTAATACAAAATAATTCTTTTATTTAAACACCACAACAACAGGGTCAGACCAGATGTCACTTAAACGCATTAAAGCTTTTAACAGGTCCAATAACCACAAAATTTAAGCTTTTCACATACTATTTAAACAAGCCTTATGCAACTGTTGATGTCAGAAGAATATTTATATGCACTCAAAATTACTTGTTATCAATCTCACGCACTGGGGAGACCACTGTTAACAGAATGATTTATATGCATCTTGTTGGCACTTTTTCTAGTTTTCTATTGTCAGGAAGGCCACCGTTATTGAATGATTTATATGCATCTTGCCAGCACTCTTTCCCGTTTTCCATTGTCAATTATCAAACATTTTGATAACAGGCTATAAACTTAAACAGATTAACTCAAATATGAATGCCTTAATGCCAATGCAATTGTAACTCAATGACAACTACAGTAAATAATTTCAAGGTATATATAAATCAATTTTGTTTTTTATGATATAATTATCTGTCCCACTTACAATCAAACATCTAACAAAATTCTAGATTGAATTTTATTTATTCCACCATTCCGAACAACCTCATTGAAACTGAAGATCGAACTTTATTTATCCCACCCTTCCAAACAACCTTATTGAAGTTGATGATAGAAAGCATCTTCTAGATCACCTAAACTATTAGTTCAACCTAAATTAAGACTTGACGAACAAAACAGACCAATTCATTTTGTTTTTTTCAATTGAGAACCAAGTTCAATCCAAGCAAAAAAGGTAAACAATCTATATTTCAACAACCACAACAAACAACTATAATAATTTTGGGAAAGAAACAGCTATAATCGTTTAACCAGGGTGCAATCTTCTACTTTTCAATGCAAATTAAGTAATTGAAAAGTCTAAAAAACATCTTATTCCACCAATAGAGAATGAATCTATAGCTGTCAAAATTCCAACCCAAAAAAAAAATAGTAAGACTCCCTGCATTGGATGCCTTATTGATCGAAGAGACAAACAAAATGCAACTGAAACATCCAAGTCAGTTAATCAAACATCTAAAACTTACTGGATGAGTTTCATGCTTTCCCAAACTTAACCTGAAAAAAAAATCAATCTTTAAGCATCCAATGCCCAAACTCAAACTAAAAATATTTAAAGAAAAAAAAAAGCTCTCAAAAGGACACCAAATTGGATCAAAATCGAGTGCCACATTTACAACTAATCACCAAAAAATGCTAAACCAAAATTTCATGAGATAAAAGAACCCACCCACCTAGAATCACCAACGAACCAATTAAAATAGTGGTACTCAAAAACAGAAATGCTCAACAAGATCAATCATTTTCAATCAGAAACAAAAGGGGGGAAATCTAGATATAAAACTAAATTAGAAGAAAAACCTATAAAAGAATGAGAATAAAAGAAATAAAATTATCACCTGGGTATCAATAAAAGAGCATTTAAAAACCAAGGATCAAGTTCTTCTACCAACCGCTTCATCTGAAAAAAAGAATGCCCACCATGAGAATCCTCAACATTAGGCCTTAACAGCAGGAAAATGTGAAACAATGGAAACTGGCAGGAAATAAAAGAGAAGGGGAAAAAAGTTGAAAATAACTAAAAATAAAAAAGGAAAATTCAAACTTTTATCCCTTTTTTGACCCTACAAATTTCCTGAATTTTTAATTTTTTCTAATGGCCCCCAAGGCCGAGAAAAAGCCCCTCGAGAAGAAGCCAACTAGAGAGATCCACCGAGGAGAAGAAGACAACATTGTTGAGAAAGCTCCAGTAGAGAAGAAGCCAAAGGCTGGGAAGAAGCTTCCAAAATAAGCTGGTGGCGGTGCTGGCACCAAAGATAAGAAAAAGAAAAGGATGAAGAAGAGCTTCGAGACCTAAAAGATCTACATCTTCAAGGTGCTGAAGCAAGTCCACCCCTACATCGGGATCTCCAGCAAAGCCATGGGGATCATGAACAGCTTAATCAACAATATTTTTGAGAAATTGGCTCAAGAGAGCTTCGGGCTTGCTAGGTATAATAAGTAGCCAATGTCACGTTGAGGGAGATTCAGACTGCCATGAGACTTGTTCTTCTTGGTGAGCTGGCCAAGCATGCCGTGTCGGAAGGGATTAAGGTAGGGGCAAGAAATAGGGGAAAATGAGCGTACCGGTGGTGTTCTTCAATTAGGGAGAGCTAGGGTTAGAGTCGGTGGTGGAAACATTCGGTGGAGCTTGATGAGTCATGGATGGAAGAGAGAAAGGGGGGATTTGGGAGGGAATGGGGAATCTGGTTGAGAGAGAGAAGAATTTTGGAAGAGAATGGGGAATTTGGTACGAGTAGACAATTTGGAATGAGAGAGGGAATTTTGATTTTTGGGGAAAAATATTCTGGGGGGAGGGGAAGAAATTTTGGTGAAATTTTGTGGTTTACACGTGATGTCTAATGTGTGTATATGTGTATACATGTACACACATTAAGTGTGTGCCTATATATATGTATATATTTATATCTATATGTATGTATGCATATGTATGTATTTTAGGCACACACACATATGTATACATATATATGTATACTACATATATATCACACATGTGTGGGTATATATGTGTACATGTACATATACACATATACATAGATACATACGTGTGTGTATGTATATATACATTTACACACATACACATTTGTACAGATATATATATACACATACATACACAAAACACATATGTGTATGTGTGTATATATATATGCATATGTATATGTCTGTATCTATATGTATGTATATACACACACACACATAAATATATATCTATATATATACATAAATATGTATACAGGTACATATATGCATACACACACACTCACATATATATGTGTATGTGTGTATATGCATATATATGTATATATGTCTGTGTGTGTGTGTGCGTGTGTGTATATGTATATGTACATGTACTGTAGGTATGTGTGTGTGTGTATGCACGTATATGTATATGTATGTATCTATGTGTGTGTATGCATATGTATGTATGTATATACGTATGTATACATATATGTGCATATATATATGTATGTATGTGTATGTATATGCATGTGCATGTATATGTGTGTGTGTGCGTGTCCTTGTGCGTGTGTGTGTGTATATGTATGTATGTATGTATGTATTTATATGTACGTATCTATATGTACGTATATGTAAATGTATACATATACATGTATATGTATACATATGTATCTATATGCATGTATGTATGGATATGTATGTATAAATATCTGTGTGTGCGTGTGTGTATACGTATATATGTATGTATCTATATGTACGTATGTATATGTATACATATGCATGTATATGTATATGTATGTACTATATGTGTGTATGTATGTATATGTTTGTATGTATATCTTTGTGCGTGTTTGTGTATGTATGTATATGTGCGTGTGTATATATATGTATGTATGTATGTTGCGTATGCATATGTGTGTGTGTCTATGAATGTTTATACATATGCATGTATACATATATGTATGTATAAATATGTACGTATATGTATATGTATGTATTTATATGTACGTATGCATGTTTATGTATGTGTATAGATGCATGTGTGTGTCTATGTGTGCGTGTATATATATTTATGTATGTATGTATATATGTATATATATCTATGTGTATGTATGTATGTATACAAATGTATACACAAATGTATACGTGTGCATATACGTATGTGTATACATTTGCAAATATACATATGTATACATAAATGTGTGTGTGTGTGTTTATGTGTGTGTATATCTATATGTATGTGTACGTATATGTGTGTGTCTATGTTTATTTGTGTGTATATATGAACACCATGTATACATATATATATGCATATTTTAGTGACAACTTCTGAAAGTTGTCAGAAAATAGTACAACTTTAGTGACAACATCTGAAAAGTTGTCAGAAAAGGCTTCTTCAATGACGACATGGGTTGTCACTGATGCCTTAATCCAATTAGTGAAAATTATTAAGAAATAGTTCGGCTTTAGTGACAACTTAATATAGTTGTCAGAAAAAGCTCAATATTAGTGACGACAATTGTTGTCACTGATGCCTTTGCTAATTTTTAGTGACAACATTGGAAAAGTTGTCAAAAAAGGGCTTCTTCAGTGACAACATGGGTTGTCACTGATGCTTTAGTCCAATTAATGAAAATTATTATGAAATAGTCCAAATTTAGTGACAACTTAATATAGTTGTCAGAAAAAGCTAAATATTCAGTGACGACAATTGTTGTGACTGATGCCTTTGTTAATTTTTAGTGACAACATTGGAAAAGTTGTCAAAAAAGGGCCTCTTTAGTGACAACATGGGTTGTCACTGATGCTTTAGTCCAATTAATGAAAATTATTATGAAATAGTCCAAATTTAGTGACAACTTAATATAGTTGTAAAAAAAAGTTAAATATTCAGTGACGACAATTATTGTCACTAATACCATTGTTAAATTTTCAATGACAACATTTGAAAAGTTGTTAGAAAAGGACGTCTTCAGTGACAACACATGTTGTCACTGATGCATTAGTCCAAAATAGTGAAAATTATTAAAAAATAGTCTTGCTTTAGTGACAACTTAATATAGTTGTAAAAAAAGATTAAATATTCAGTGACGACAATTGTGGTCACTAATACCTTAGTTAAGTTTCAGCGACAACATTTGAAAAGTTGTCAGTAAAGGGTTTTTTCGGTGACGACATGGGTTGTCACTGTTGCCTTATTCCAACTAGTAAAAAATTGTTAACAAATAGTCTAAGTTTTAGTGATAACTTATTTTCATTGTCAAAAAAGGGTTTATTTTCAATGACGACATTAGTTGTCACTAACGTCTTGGATACATTTTAGTGACAACTTATGAAAGTTGTTAGAAAAGAGGTATGATTTAGTGACGACATGGGTTGTCACTGATGCTTTAGTCCAACTAGTGAAAATTGTTAACAAACAATCAAAGTTTTAGTGACAAGTTATTTTAGTTGTCAAAAAAAATGTTTATATTCAGTGACGACATTAGTGGTCAATAATATTTTGGATACATTTTAGTGACAACTTGTGAAATTTGTCAGAAAAGAGGCATGATTTAGTGATGACATTGGGTTGTCACTGATTTCTTAGTTTAGCTAGCGAAAATTGTTAACAAATAATCCAAGTTTTAGTGACAACTTATTTTAGTCATTAGAAAAGGGTTTATGTTCAGTGACGACACTAGTTATCACTAATATTTTGGATACCTTTTAGTGACAAGTTGTGAAAGTTGTCAGAAAAAGGCATGATTTAGTGACAACTCTAGTTGCCACTAATGTCATAAATATATTTCAGTGACAACTTGGAGAATGTTGTCACTATAGAGTATATATTTACTGACGACATTTTGCTCTTGTTGGTAATGTAAGTTGGTGCCATAAGGCGGGTAAAAATCAGTGACGACATTTTTGCAGTTGTCACTGAAGTTGCAACACAATTGTGACAAGCGCAATCTTGTCACTGAAAGTATTCTTTAGTGACAAGATTTTGTTGTCACTAAAAAATGTCGTCACTAATGATCTTTTTTCTTGTAGTGCCTGTATGTGATCTTCTGAATAATGCAGAATGTAAGATATCAAGCTGAATCAATTGCAAGACATTCTTAATTATACAGTATAATTTATACTGCAGCTGATCAGCATTTTAATTTTATTGCGATCAATCAATTAAACATGTCTTTATGGGATTTACTTATTTTATAGAGTGGTACAGCTGTCGAATATTTACAATTTCAGTAGATCATGAAGTGATATTAAAGAAGAGATAAAAAAACACAAACACATCCTCCAGCCGGAAGCACTGCGGTGTTTGATCTTGGCTCTTTTCGGTACATTATTACTTTAATGCACTTATTAATTTATGCTCTCATTAATGTGAGCATTGAATTTTTTTGTGGCAAGATTTGTTGTCGCTGAAAAACGTTCGTGAATGTAATGACAAAAATGTTTTCTTGTCCGTGAAAATTGAACATAATAGTGATGATAGCGTACAAATTGTCATTGATCATTAGACATATTTTTGCCGCACTCCAAAAAAGATGGATGGAAAAATTTTGTGACAATAATTTGGCAGTTGCCACTAAATAACTGGTACTTTCTAGATATTAGTTGTAACATTCCACGTTTGGGTTGGCCCAATAAATTTTGAATTTTAAACCGCGGGTTCAAAATGCTTAACCCAAGTCATTGATTAGCTTAAACACAGGACATTATAAACTAATCATTTTTTCTTTCTCTCACCGATGTGGGAATTGGGGTCTTACATTCATCCTTCCTTTTAGGCTTTTGTATTCTCGCAAAGTTCAATTCATATCCTCTCGAAAAGCTCAATTCATATCCGAGATGGCTCGTACGGACTCTAGAGTTGGCTCCCGCCCTTAAGTTGACATATCACTCAGCTCCGCACAGCACTTAGTTCCTTCACTTCCTTGCGTAATCGCGGACCAAATACCATAGGCCCAATCTCACTCCGTTTGTAACATCTCACGTTTGGACTGACCCAATAACTTTTGAGCTTTAAACCACGAGTTCAAAATGTTTAAACCAAGTTATTTAATAACCCAAACGCAGAATATTATATACTAATCACTTTTTCTTTCTCCCACCGATGTGGTACTTGGGGTCTCACATTAGTGATAACAATTAATCTTGCCAGTAGAAGATGCAATTGGTGACGACTTTTTTATTATCATTAAAAAAATGTTGTCACTGACGCATTTTTTTTTCTTATAGTGTCAGTTGGATATCTTTGTCTTCTTCCTGTACATAATTTTACCTCATTCATCCGGCAAGAACTATTTCTTCCCAACGAAATCATCAAGAAAATGTTACACAGTCCAATCTTCACTTTACTAAATAACCACAGAAAATAATTTTGTATTTGTGTGACTAGTCCTATACTAGCGGCTTTGATTAATAAGTAAATTTCGGTCTTGTAGATAACATGGAAACGAAACTTACTGTAATTACATACTTCATCAACGGTCAAGATTTAGTTACATATTGTTAAGTTCAACGTGTGAAAGAGATATTGAGATAATTATTAGAGAAGGGCCAAGGAAATGATAGTATTGTTCAGGGTCAAAGGCAAAGGTCTCCAAATAATGATGACTTGGAATATCTTACTCATAATTTTGGATTTTTACCAGTCTTATTTAGTAAAATAATCAAAAAAAGGTTTTGAATCAATATATAAAACAAAATTAGGGTAGTCATCGTGTATTATTTTAATTAATTCACCGCTTCATTTCAATTATTTCAGCGATTAAGTAGTTATCATGTTATTTTTATTTTTTAGGTTTTTTTTTTAATTTTTATGATAGTATTTTTATATAAATTCTCTTGTAATAGAATAGTCTTAATCAACCCGTCAGTTAATCAAATAATATTGAAATTCTTTTACTTCAGTGTGCTCAAGTGTTTTTCTTGAGTTTCTGTAAAACTATCTTAGAAGATCTAAAGAAACTATCTTGAAGGAAATCGTGTATTTTTTTTAATGTTTATCTGAACAAGTGTGACAGCCCCATGTGAAGATAACAAGTCCAAAGATGGAGTCAACGATTTACGGTCCCAACAACTGCAACCCCACATCAAACGCATAGGCATGGATTTTGTAGACAAAACTCTCGCTGAGATCTGGTGAAGGTTTAACTCAAAAATAGGGTTAATAACAGTTTGCCCCCTTGAACTAATGGGGTAGTCACACTTTGCCCCCCTAACTTTGAATATATATATTTCACCTCCCAAAGTGTCCTATTTGACTTTGACCCACTCATTTACAATTTTTTCTTCCAAAACTACCCTTGCCCACTCCTAAATTACTTTAGCTTTATGAATTTTTAGTGATCAACTTTTGAACTATTCTATTATTAATTTATTTTAACCCTGCTATATATTCTCCACATCTTATAGAAAAGATAAATCGATATCTTTATCCAAATTAACAAGAACAAATATATGAATCGTTCTAACATGTAAAAAGTAAATCTAGCAAAAATAAAATAAAATGATATATCTTTCCAAATCAATAAGAACAAATATATAAATTGCTCCAAAATGTCAAATAAATATGTATTTGCCATGATATTTTTACCATTACTATTTTCGAAAAGAATATGTTCTTCCCAACAAAAACACAAACTAGAAGGTTTTACATGGCAATAAAATATTCCAAAAGCAACATGCTTTTCCCTGCTACAATATACACAAGACTGTAACAATCTATTAAATTGCAGTCTAAAATAAAAGCATTAAACAACAAAAAGTGCAGTCTAAATTTGTTGATTTAGATAGAAATATCGTTTTATCATTTTTGCATGATTTATTTTTTATATTTTGGAACGATTCATATATTTCTTGTTGATTTGGATAGAGATATCGATTTATCTTTTCTATTCTATAAGATGCAGGAAATATATAACAGGGTTGAAAAAATTAATAGAATAATCAAAAGTTGACCACTAAAAATTCATAAAGTTAAGGTTAGTTTAGGAGTGGGCAAGGGTAGTTTTGGAAGAAAAAATTGTAAATTAGTGGTCAAAGTCAAATAGGACACTTTGGGGGGTGAAATGTATATATTCAAAGTTCAGGGGGGCAAAGTGTGACTACCCCATAAGTTCAGGGGAGTAAACTGTTATTAACCCTAAAAATATATATATATATATATATATATATATATATATTAGAAACATGTACAAAATGTGTATGATATCGAAAGAACTGCTCAAGGCCGGCAGTGTCTTCGTAGTGTCCCTCAACAATCTCATATTCGCTATATCTAAAAGGTTGATTCAACAGTTGATACAATATCTATCGAACGCAAAGGACTCAAAATTTGATATAAAATTGGCTCCAAGTCTTCTGTTACACTTCATGTTACACCCGTTAATGGGGTGACACGTGTCTTCTGTGATTGAAAGTTACAAAGAAGTTGAATCTGATTAGATATGTGTCACATCATCAATAGGTGTAATATGTAATGTAACAAGGTAAGTGTAACATAAAATTTATTGCCCATAAAATTGCATGAAATGGAGTGTTTGACTGATTGTGAAAATCGATTACAGAGATCTTGTGTCATCTCAGTATCCGTATTATACGTCCGCCCGCCTCAAAACTTGATTCATTGTGCAACTAACATCGTTGAATTCAAAATCAGAATTTCTAAAGTTGCCAATCTAGAACGTCAAGTTTTAAAACTTTTCAACTTCGTCCAATTACCTTCACTAGACCGCGAAGGACGCAAGGAAATTGACAAAACTACCTTGCTTTTGAGGATTTTCCAACATTTTCCTATTGCAGTCAGATGGTGTAGGAGGCTAGCAACGTTTGAATACTCTTTTGAATTTTAATAAATTATTCCTGCCCCACCGAGCAAAAAGTTGCGAGTTACAAGGACTGACCAATGTGGTGCAATTTAAAACTTGTCAATACTATAAAATAGATTGGTTCACGGTTGATTTTCACGAGAGTAAAGTCTTTCGAATGCTTCACTTTAAATTGAATATTTGAGATTAAGAAGTTACCGTGTTAGTGACCAAATTTACTCCATGTTAACGGCTTTATTATGGCTCTATACCGTGTGGAAGTTTCGAGTCAACATTTGATAGTTTGGCTTCAAGGATGGTACAGGTAAGATTTTTCTAGTACGCGTGGGTAAGAAATAACATCACCACTATTTATTAATTTGATTGATGACAAAACCAAAAAGGGTGTTGCATAAGGATCACCCAAGACCTTGAAAATTAGTACATGAATAAATGTTACTTGAAATACAGCTAGGTGTAAAGTGGCAAAACTACTTTTCTCACCCGGAATTTTTGGTGTCTCTAGCCTTTTTTTTTTTTTTTTCTTTCTTTTTTTTTGGCGCGCTGCTTGTGAGTGTGGGGGGCCTGGAAATCATCAAGCCACACAAACTACTAATACACAAGAAAGAGATTCATACCCAACCCTTCCCGGTATAATCGAGAAAATTTTGCCTAGTGACACAGTGCATGGGAAAATTACGGGGCACACTGCTGCTAGCATATTCCAATAGTGACCACCAAAGCAACAGATTCTAACTAGAACTAAGGGCCCCAGCTTCCAATCTTACCTATAAAACCAAAGCAATTCTGACAAGCCGAGACAGTGAAAACTTCTCCAAATCTCCATTTTCCAAATCGTTCGAATGGCCATACTTGATCATAACACTGTCGAAAGCCAAAACCAAAACCATGTCCAAAATGGAAGTACTCAAGAAACTCAAGTAACTGTGGTCATGGTTCCCCTTCCAGCACAAGGTCATCTCAACCAGCTCCTCCATCTCTCCCGACTCATCTCCTCCTACAATATACCTGTTCACTACGTTGGCATGGCCACTCATAACCGCCAGGCAAAAGCTCGTGTCCAAGGTTGGGATCCTCTCACCATTTCCAACATCCATTTCCATGAATTTTCAGCCCCTTCTTATGAAACCCCTCCCCCAAATCCCCACGCGCCGACCAAATTCCCCTTGCAAATCATGCCATTGCTGAATGCATCAATCAAACTTCGCGAACCAATTTCTAGACTGCTACAAAAACTTTCAAGGAAAACAAGAAGATTGGTAGTTATTCATGATTCTCTCATGGCATTTGTCATCCAGGATATCGGATCAATTCCGAACGCGGAGTCCTATTGCTTTCAAAGCGTCTCAGCGTTCACAATCTCCACATTTACTTGGGAATTTGAAGGGAAACCTAGTCTAAACAAACCCGAACTAATCGAAGCACTTGGAGATCTTCCATCGTTTGTAAGTTGCTTCCCTCCAGAGTTGATAGAATTTGCAAGATTGCAAGAGGAATCCAAGCCAATTAGCTCTGGGAATCTGTACAATACATGTAGAGCAATAGAGGGTCCATACATTCACCTTATTGCAAACTTCAGATCAGTTGATACAGACAAGCAATGGGCTATTGGTCCCTTCAATCCAGTTGTAATAAATGAGCAGAAAAACTCGAAAAGGAGACATTACTGCCTGGATTGGCTTGACAAACAAGCTCCAAACTCAGTCGTTTTCGTTTCTTTTGGTTCGACAACGTCAGTGTCAGATGAAGAAGCCAAGGAGATCGCCATTGGATTAGAAAAATGTGAGCAAAAGTTCATCTGGGTACTGAGGGATGCAGACAAAGGAGATATTTTTGAAGGGGAAGTTAGAAGAGCTCAACTGCCCGAAGGGTATGAAGAAAGAATTGAGGGAAGAGGAATTATCGTGAGGGACTGGGCACCCCAATTGGAAATTCTTGGACACTCATCAACCGGTGGATTCATGAGTCATTGCGGATGGAACTCGTGCATGGAGAGCATCAGCACGGGAGTGCCGGTGGCAGCATGGCCTATGCATTCTGACCAGCCGAGAAACGCGATACTGCTAGCGAAGGTGCTCAAGATTGGTGTACTTGTAAGGGATTGGTCCCGGCGAGATGAACTTATCACATCTATTTTTGTTGAAAATGCTGTGAGAACATTGATGGATTCAGCCGAAGGAGAGGAGACAAGACAAAGAGCACAAGAATTGAGCAAGGCTGTAAAGGCGTCTGTTATGGAAGGTGGTGTTAGTCGATTGGAGATGGATTCTTTCATTGCTCATATTCTTAGGTAGATGTTTTCTTTGTCCAATTAATTAATTGTGTTAATTAATCATGCATGTGAACTTCTGAATAATGTGGAATGGAAGATATTAATCTGAATCAATTGCGATACATTCTTGATTGTAGTGCTGCTGATCAGCAGCGATCAATTAATCAAACATGTCTTTATGGGATTTATTTATTTTATAGTGTGGTATAGCTCTTGCTTGTTCAAAATCTTTGTAGATCATAGTGTTTAATTTCGGCTCTTTTAGGTAACTTATTAATTTGATGCACTTAGGTCATTCTCTCATTATCAGGAAATTGTCATTCAACCGGTCATGAGATTTCTTTTAAAATTCACATGCCTATTCAACATATGTTTATCAAACGAGAATTGTTTAATAGTCGTGTAATTTTGTTTTTATATGAAACTTGATTTATTTTTTTGTTTTGTTGCCTTGTCATTACCGGATTTTTTTTTTCTCTAAAAATTGATTTGGCCATATGTGCTCCACCTTACAGAAAGGGGACTGGATTCTTGCAAAAACCAAACTGCCTTTTCTGACAGTACCTATCTTCAGGCGAATGAACCAACAATCAACATTTCTGAGAATTGAAACAATGAATACCAAAACTTTTGAGAAGTGAAATTCTTATATAAAAGACAGTCGACTAAGATGATAGACACGAAACAGCCTCTTTTTTTTATTATATATATTTTTTGGTTTTCGGTTTTTGGGTTTTTTTTTGTTTTTTTTGTTTTTGTGTGTTATGGGTTGTTTTGGTGTTTTGGGTGGTGGTGTTTGTGTGGTGGGTTGGTGTTTGTGGTGTGGGTGTTGATTTTTTATTTTTTTGTGGGGAATGGGGAACGAAGGGGGAACATGGACAAAGTGCACGGCACAATAGTCAGGTGGACTTACTTGTCTTTATCGGCTGCATAAGTCGACCCCATTCATCCGGCATCGGATTCATCCAAAAAATGTTACATCATGCAATCTTTATTCGATACGAAATAAATAACCATAGAAAATAATTTTCTCGACATTTTATTGTCCTTGTGTGACTAATCCTATACTGATGTGATGGCTTTGATTGACATGCAACTCTTGGAGACACCACGGCAACGAAACTTATTATAAATACATGCTTTGAGATATTAAGATAATTATTGAAGAAGGGCCAACTAAACTAATTAACTTTTCTCAATAGTTTTTTTTTTACTTGATTTTAATTTTTGATTTTTAAAAAATTTATTTTATGATATTCTTAACTTTTTTTACTATATTTTTGAATTTTTAAACTAAAATCAAGGGTAATTGATTTTTAACTTTTTTAAAATTAATTTTTATAAAAATCAGAAACTGTTGAGAACAAGTCCTAAAGCTTTGTTCTCGATAGCCTTTTTTACTTGAATTCAACTTCTGATTTTTAAAAAATCTATTTTGTGATATTTTCAACTATTTTTTTACTATATTTTTAGATTTTTTAAGATAAAATTAAGAACAATTGATTTTTAGCTTTTCTAAAATCGATTTTCATAAAAATCAAAATTTATTGAGAACAGGACCTAATAGTGTTGTTCAGGTTCAAAGGCAAAGGTCGCCAAGTTGTTAAGTGATGAAATTGATAACTTGGAACATCTTACCATCGTTTTGGACATTATTGGATTTCTTTTTTTTTTTTAATCATGCCTACACTATTACCATGGAGAATGAGATAACAGTATTGGTGAGATTTGAATCCCCGACCTTTGGATTGGAGTCAAATAACTCTAACTACTTGACCATCTATTCGTTCCTAGACCTTATTGGACTTATTTAGTAAAATAGCCCACATAACATTTTTTAATTGATGTGTGAAATAAATTTAAGGTAGTCGTCGTCTAGTATTTTAGGCTTTAGCCGTTAATCTGTTTTTTTAAGTTTTTTCTAATGATAGTATATTTCGTATAAATTCTCATGTAATCGAGTAGTCTTACTCATCAGTTATTCTAGTCACTTATACTTGACTTGGAAAAAATTAGAGACTTGTACAAAATGGGTATGACAACCAAAAATTGCCATTGTTTAAACAAGATATGCAATATCCACCCCCATGCAAAGGACACTGTTGGCCTAATGTAAATCACGGGCCTAAAATATTTAATTCAGTAATTCGTAATTCATAATCTATGATATTATATACCAAACATTATTCAATTCTCCTAACGATATGGGACAAAGACAAATGCAGATGTGAATGCACCCCATTTTTAGACTTTTCGGTCCTCGCAAAGTCTAACATAAATTCTATCCTACATTGTATGGTCACGGCCTAATACCGTTCGCTAAGTTCAATTCTCTTACTGCCAAGTCCTATAGAAATCTCATATTGGGTTATGTAGCTACCACCTAATATCACTAGCTCAATTCAATTCTCCCACGGATGTGAGACAGAAATAGATAAGATATCACATTTAACCCTTCTTTTAATCATTTGCTTCTTTACAAAACCCAACAAAAATTTTATATTATGTCATGGCCAGAGATCACACGAGATTCATTTTAATATCACATGTAACGTTATGGATTTGGACTTGCTGAATAAGTTTTGAGTGTACATAAAAAACCTAAAATGTTTAAACCAAATTATTATTAACCTATCACCTATAATATTATATACCAAATATCATCCAGTACTCACATATTACAGGACAAAGGCAGACAAGGTATCACAGACTCAAACTTTGACATAAAATTGCATGAAAGGACAGCTTGCACTGATTATCAAAATCCTTCAAATCAAGAAGTTGATATTAGAGTAATGACAAAAGTTAAGGATATTCTAACTTCACTAAGAACAATGTCATGTCTGAATTTTATGCCAATTACTCTTATTAGTCTGGACCTGATATGTTCAATGTGGTTGACGATATGGTTGAGATGAATGTGACTGTCTGTCTACACAGAGTGATGGTGATGACGGTGAAGGCTTAAACTCGCAAAACAAACAAGTCAATCACGCCATTAGTTCTTAGGAGTTTGACACTTGGGATGAATAGCAATTACGGATGCATCGATGGGACAATGATCCTGATGGATCGCAGCAATGACATTTGAGCGGATTGCGGGCTCTAATCCATGTGCTGTTATTAGGTATTTGCAAGAGTCAAGTGTTAAAATATGGGCCTTGCAAGTATTTCAACATTATTTGTTGAAGTTTCATGTGGGATTTCCTGTCCATAATTTTTGGACTTATATAGCCTCTTAAAAAATATAGCTCACCAAACTATTTAGGGCCACTACAATTAGATTATTCATCATCTATTATTCACCGATTTGGTGGTTATTGTATTTTTCATTCATATATATATATATATATATAAGATTATATAATTTTTTGTATTTTTCATATATATATTATACATTTTTTGTATATTTCATATATATATAATATTATATAATTTTTTGTATTTTTCATATATATATTATATATTTTTTGTATATTTCATATTACTCTCTTATATTGGAGTAGCCTCAATCTAACTCATCAGTTATTCAAATAATATTGAATTTCGCGCTCATTCTTTTCTTAGTTTCTCTAAAACTGCTTCGAAGAAGTTATTTTGCTGATCACTTGAGAATTCAAAATAATAATACACAAAAGCAAATAGCAACCAAGCTTCAAACTATCCAAAAGTATTATTCAAAAAAAAAAAAAAAATCCAAAAGTAAAGACTTCCAAAATTGATGTAAACAAAAATCAAAGCACAAGTTGGACACGGCTCTAATATGGAGATTAACAAGCAGGTAGACCGGTTGCATATTCCTATAGTGATCATCATAGATTCTGAGACTCAACTGTTGTTAAATTATGATCTGAAATAATTACTGTAAATTTTGACATAGGCGATCTTATGACATTTTTTGTAATATGCCTAAAATGATATTTTTTTTTGAAATGTAAATTTTATATAAAATAATGTTAAATTTTTATATTTTTATATAAATCATTAATCAAATAGTGTAAAGAGAAGTCCCAACCGTTTACTATGTCAATAATTGATAAAACTCCATCCCCGATCGTCAAAGTAACAACTTCCAACTTCAACCACCCACATAGCTTTCAGCTTACCCTATAAGAACAAAGCAATTCTACCTAACAAGCCTAGACAAAGAACAATTATACACTGTCCAACTTCCATATGTCTCCAATAGCCGCTCGTGATCATTGTACTGTCCAAAACCAAAACCTTGACCAGAATGGCATCCAGAAAACTCAGGTGACTGTTGTCATGGTTCCTCTTCCGGCACAAGGGCATCTTAACCAGCTTCTTCATCTCTCCCTCCTCATCTCCTCCTATGGTATACCGGTCCACTACGTCGGATCCGCCACTCATAACCGTCAGGCAAAGCTTCGCATTCAAGGTTGGGATCCTCTTGCTATTTCCAACATCCATTTCCATGAGGTTCCTATCCCTTCTTATGAAACTCCTGCTCCTAATCCCAACGCCCCGACAAAATTTCCCTTACATCTCATGCCATCTTTGTATGCGTCCATTAAACTTCGCCAGCCAGTTTTCACACTTTTGCAAACACTTTCAAGCACAACAATGCGATTAGTTGTTATTCATGACTCTCTCATGTCCTATGTCATCCAGGAAGTGCGTTTAATACCGAACGCCGAGTCCTACAGCTTTCATTGCATCTCAGCCTTCACTAGTTACTCATTGGTTTGGGAACGAGGAGGGAAACCTATTCTATCCGATCCCGAAATGCTCAAATCATTTGAAGATCTCCCATTACATGAAAGTTGCATTACTCCAGAATTTGCAGAATTTGTAAACTTGCGAAAGAATTCCAAGACGATTAATTCTGGGAACCTGTACAATTCATGTAGAGCAATAGAGGGTCCATACCTTGATCTCCTTGCAAAAGCAAAAATGACTGAAACAGACAAGCAATGGGCTATTGGTCCCTTGAATCCAGTTGTAGTAAATAAGCAGAAATATTCGAAAAATATACACTACTGCCTGGATTGGCTTGACAGACAAGCACCAAACTCGGTCATCTTCATTTCTTTTGGCTCGACAACAGCAGTGTCAGATGAAGAAGCCAAGGAAATCGCGATTGGATTAGATAAAAGCAAACAAAAATTCATATGGGTACTGAGGGATGCAGATAAAGGAGATATCTTTGAGGGAGATATGAGGAGAGCTCAGTTGCCTGAAGGATTTCAAGAGAGAATTGAAGGAAGAGGAATAATCGTGAGGGATTGGGCACCCCAATTGGAAATTCTTGGACATTCATCAACGGGTGGATTCGTGAGTCATTGCGGATGGAACTCATGCGTGGAAAGCATCAGCATGGGAGTGCCGATGGCAGCATGGCCTATGCATTCTGACCAGCCGAGAAACGCAGTACTAATAGAGAAGGTGCTAAAAATTGGTCTCCTGGTAAGAGATTGGTCAAGGCGAGATGAGCTTGTCACTTCTTTAACTGTTGAAAATGCCGTGAGAAGATTGATGGATTCAGCTGAAGGAGAGGAGATGAGACAAAGGGCAAAAGAGTTGAGCAAAGCTGTGAAGATGTCTGTTATGGAAGGTGGCGTAAGTCGATTGGAGATGGATTCTTTCATTGCTCATATTCGCAGGTAGATGTCTTCTTTGTCTAATCAAATATGTTGCGATCAATTAATTGAACACATGGCTCTCCTTATGGGATTTACTTATTTTTATGGATTGGTAGTTCTTGTTTGTTCAAAATCTGTTTAGATCATGAAATGATAAAAAAAACAATAAATAAGAGATAAAAAATCTTTGTAAATCATGAAGGGATCAATTAATCTTTCTAGCCAGAAGCACTGTATTCTTTGATTTTGTCATTCTCTTTTACATGGGGATCATAAGTGACATTTGATATAAGTTTACGATTCAAATCAGAAAAGTTTAAAATGGATGAATAAGATTAAATTATCAAGACCAAAAATGGATTAAAAAATGACGTCGTTTCGCATAAAAAATAGTTACACAATGATGCTGAAGTTACATCAAAATACTAATCAATTACACCGTATTGAACTCATCAAAAATAAAAAAAAAAAATGAAAATGGTGAGACTCCGATCCCATTCTCTTACGTACATTATTATTTTGATGCAATTGCGTGGAAATTGCCGTTCGACAAGTCCCCAGGAGAAGTCTTTGAAAATTCACGTGCCAAATAAATAAATGCGGACTATATGACATTTGCTTAATAGTCACACAATTTCTTGTATACAAAATTTGAGTAATTGCCTTGTCATTTCCGAATTAGTATTAAAAGTATAAAGCCTATCTTAATAGTTAAATTCATGATGCCTAAAAAATTTAGGCTTTGAAACATAAAATTGATAGTGTTCATAGAACTTTCATTGTCAATGAGTAAACAAATATAGGAGGCTGGCGAGCTTTTTAAATTGAATTGGCCGCATGTCCTCTCCCATACATAAAAAGAAATGGAACATTTAGAGAAGCTAAACTGCCTTTTCTGAGACTACAGATTTTCAAGAACATTTAACTAGCACTTCAATATTTATGGGAATCGAAATAAAATTTTTTGGAATTCCAAGAAGATAATCAAAATATTAAGGTGATAAACTTGAAACAGTTTTTTTTTAATTTTTTATTTTAAGGAAGGAACAAAGAGCATGGCACGATAGCCAATTGGGAATATTTGTCTTTTTCCTCTACATAATTGGACCACATTCATCCGTCAAAATGTATTTTGGCCACAGCGAATTCATCCAAGAAACGTTACATCGTCCAACCTTTATTGGATACAAAATAATCACAGAGAATAATCTTTTTGTTTTCCACCTTTCATTGTCCTGTATGACTTGCCCTATACTGCGGGCTTTGATTGACGAGCAGTTTTCTGTGTCGAAGATATCATTGCAACGAAACTTACTAAACAAAATCTTCAAAACCGACCACGACTTAGCTGCTTATTGTTAACAAAGATTAAGGGAGTGTTTGATAAAGTAACTTAATGCTGAAAATTAATAGATTAAGAGTTTTTTGAATTCAGTGCATTTGATAATAAAATTCTTTTATCACTTAATACATTAAGCACTTATTTAATTTGTATACAAAATTTTCAGTGAAAATTTTTCACTTAATTTGCTGAATTTTGATACTTTTTCCCTTACCCCATTACACACATACATACACGCACTCACTCTCACATACTCACCCATGCACACACATATACATACTCTTTCTCACATGCACAATCTCTCTCTCTCACATACACACACTCTCTCTCACACACACTTTCACACAAATACACATATTCCCTCCTTCTCTCTCTCACACACATACACATACATTCACTCTCTCCCTTTCCCTCCTCTTCCCACACAGTTTCTCTTGCACACTCCTACATTCTTTCTTGCATATACACTGCGCGTTTTCACGTGTACATTTTCTATCTCTCATATACAAGTACACATATTTTAATTTTTCTCCTGTCACATATTTACATACATTTTTACTTATATACACGTACTTTCTCTCTCTCACCCACATTCTCATACATAAATACACTTATCCTCCTCTCACAAACAAACAATATATTTTATTCTCATATACATTATTAATCAATTATTTTAAATTTTAAAGATAATATAATTATATTTATGAGGGAAACATTTAAATTCAGTGCATATATTCAGTTAATTATGAAATAGATAAAACTTTTTCATTTCAACAACTTAATAATTTCAACACTTAAATTTTAGATTTCAAACTTCAGATTTCAGATTTCAGTTTTACCAAACGGCACCTAAGATAATTATTGAAGAAAGACCAAGTAATTAATAATGATGTTCTGGTTCAATGGCAAAAGTCTCCGAGTTACCATGTCAGAAACTAGAGAATAACTTTCTGTTATGGTCCGTAGGTAAAATGTCTAAATCGCTATAGTACTTAATTATTTTATCTTTGTGTTTGCATGTATTTTTTGGACAAAAATTACACTTTAATTCTCTGTGATTTTCGATGAATTACATAGCACCTTTATGGTTCTAAAAGTTATACATTACCCCTGGTCATTTTTAATACTTATATTGAAATAATTTACTAATTTTCATCTGTTTAACACTTTAATCCAAACCACATGATGTGATATATAGCTTTTGAAACTATAAAGGGGTTATGTGATTTATTCAAAAATCAGAGGGGGTAATGGGTATTTTGCCCTGATACAAAAATGCAAGTAGCAATCTGTTACTTTCCTGGGTTTGGATAGTCCTAGTGATTGAATTAATTGAATGAAGAAGACAAGAAAGAAAGAAAGAAGAGAGGAACAGAGAGAGTTAGGGAGAATTAGAGAGAGAATCAGGTGATAAGAGAGAGAGATTATTATTGATTGAGAAACAGAATACAATACAATGATCAATCCCCAAAATAAGCTACCTTTCCTCCTTTTATGTTTTCAGTCACCGAATACAAAAGAATTCAACTAACAAACTAATCAGTAAACTAACTAACTGCTTTGATGACAAATTCTTGTCTACTTAGCATGCCACCTCAACAATCTTCCAACTGAACTCTTCTTCTTTATAGTAATGAAATGTTGTAGTTTCATTGCAACACTCCCTCCTTTTCTAAAATCCTAGTCACTAGGATTGAAACCAGGAAACTGGGAGTGTAGTGTATTCCATTCTTCCCAGGTTGCATCTTCTGGTGACAGATTCAGCTATTTGATCAGCAGTTGATCCACTTGTTTCCCTTTTCATTTTATACTTCTCCTTGCTAACATTGCTTCCGAGGCAACCTTCATCTGTCTATCGGTTGTGAGCTCTGGTAAAGTAATAGTATTATGCTATCCCTTAGTAGCAGCTTTGAGCAACGACACATGGAAAATGGGGTGAATCATAGAGCCCTCAGGTAGCTCTAGCTTATAAGCAATATTCTCCACTTTTTGTATGATTTGATAGGGTCCATAGTATTTGGAAGAAAGTTTCAAGTTCCTCCTTACAGCTACTGAACTCTGTCTATAAGACTAGAGCTTGAGATAAACATAATTCCCCACTGCAAAGCTTCTCTCAGATATGTTCATATCAGCAAACTCCTTCATCCGGTTCTGAGCCTTTTTCAAATTTTGTCTTAGCAATTCATTGACTTGCGGTCTACCTATTGTCCAGTCCTCCACAGCTGCTACAGAAGTTTTAACTATTTCTATGGCCAACTAAAGGGGTGGATATCCATAGAGTGCTTGAAAAAGGAACATTTGGATGGCAGTATGGTGGTTGGTGTTGTACCACCATTCGGCTTCTACCAAATAAGCTCTCCACTTCTTGGGTTGATTGAAGCACATGTATCTGAGATAAGTCACAATGCACCTGTTGAGTCTCTCGGTTTGACCAACGGTTTGGGGATGGTAGACAATTGACATATGCAATTGGACCCCTAATTTTGTGAATAACTCTTGCCAAAACAAACTTAGAAACACCTTATCCCTATCACTCATTATACTAATAGGCAGCCCATGCAATTTGTGGATCCCTTCAAAGAACAGAGAAGCAATAGATTGAGCTGAGTATTTAGCCTTGATAGCCTTGAAATGTCCATACTTTGTGAGTCTATCAATGACTACAAAAATCCTTTCTTATCCTTTAGAATTGGGAAGGCCTTCTATGAAGTCCATGTACACATGTTGCCATGCCTGATTAGGAATAAGAAAGGGCTGCAGTAGGCTAGGATATTTTGCAGTTCTCAGACTTATTTCTTTTGCAATTATCACATTGTTGTACCCATTCTTCCACCTCCTTCCTTATACCAAGCCAGAAGAAGTTTCTTTTAAGCCTCTGATATGTCCCTATCCAACCAGAATGTTCTCCCATAGGGTTATCATGCATGCATGCTATCAGTTGCTTCCTCAATTCACCTGTATCTCCTATATACACTCGCCCCTTGTATCTAATAATGCTCTGCTGTAATATATGCCCCGCTAAGAGATATGGTTTCATTGCAAGGCTCTCCAACATCTTTTTTGTCCTTTCATCTCCGTTATAGCTCTCCGATACCTCATGCAACCAAGCAGGTTTGATCACAGACAGACTGTATACCTAACTTCTTTCACTATTTTCTGGTTCACCTCCCTATTTTCCTTTCTAGAAAGTTCATCAGCCACTACATTTTCCTTCCATTTTCTATACTGGATTTCATAATCTAGTCCCAGCAGTTTCGTTAGCTACTTCTGTTAGATGGGTGTGGTGATTTTTTGCTCTAAAAGAAACTTGAGACTTTGGTGATTTGTCCTTATAATAATGTGGGAGCCTAATAAATAGTGCCTCCACTTTGATACAGCAGTGATTAATGATAAGAGCTCTTTGTCATACATGGACATGCCTTGGTTTTTAGGCCCCAAGGTCTGACTCAGAAATGCCAAAGGTCTACCCTGTTGCATTAAGACTGCCCCAATGGCCACATGACTCGTGTCTGTTTCCAGAATGAAGAATTAAGTAAAGTCTAGGAGTGCTAAAACTGGTGTACTGCTGAGAGTGTTTAGCTTCTGAAATGCTAATTCTAACTTCTCATTCTAGTGGAAAGCATCTCTCTTAAGTAGCTCATTAAGTGGCTTTGCTATCATTCCATATCCTCTCACAAACCTCCGGTAGTAACCAGCAAGGCCTAGAATTTCCTCAAAGCCTTAATAGTATTTGGAGTAGGCCATTGAGTAATTGCAGATACCTTGTTAGGATTTGCCATGGCTCCTCCTGAGATTACATGACCTAAATACTCTACTTTTAACTGTCCAAAGGTGCACTTGGAAAGCTTAGCAAAAAGTTAATGATCTCTTAAGGTTTCTAGGACAGTTTGTAGGTGATTTAAGTGGGAAGGCCAGTGAGTGCTATAAATGAGTATGTCATAAAAAAAGACAAGCACAAATTTCTTAATGAATGATTCAAAAATAGAATTCATTAATTCTTGGAAGGTTGCTAGGGTGTTGGTGAGCCCAAAGGGCATCACCACAAACTTATACAGTCTCAAATGTGTTCAAAAAGCAGTTTTTGGAATGTCAGATGGATACATCCTAATTTGATGATATCCTGACCCTAGATCTATCTTAGAAAAAAAAATTTCTCTATTGAATTCATCAAGAAGATCATCAATGATGGGCATAGGGAATTTGTCTTTGGTGGTAAGGCTGTTTAATTGTCTATAGTCCACAAAAAATCTCCAGGAACCATCTTTCTTTTTACAAGTAATATTGGTGATGCATATGGACTGTGACTGTTTTGGATGATGCTTACTTTCAACATCTCTTTTACTTACTTTTCAATTTTATATTTTTGAATGTGTGGGTATCAGTATGGGTTGAGTTTGAATGGTTTAGCTTCTAGTTTGAGGGGTGTTTGATTGTCTAAGATCATTTCAGGTGGTAAAGAAATAGCTCAACCAATACATCATTGCAGTCTTTAAGTAGATTATTAAGTTGAATACTGTAAGGGGAAGTTACCTGAGCTTCAGCAAGCTTAAGGGCTCCAGCTTGTTGTATAGCCTTCTGTTTAAGGATATTGACTGAAGCTGGTTTCCTTTTTAATTGCACTCCCCCTACTTCTGTCTCTCCTTGCAGCAGAATTTTCTCCCCATTTCCTTCCATCACCATCTGTAATTCCTTGAAGTCAAAGGTAATGGGATTGTGTGTTTCCATCCAGTCTACTCCCAAGATCAAATCATACGGTTCCTGGTTCACAATGTACATATTATGAGAGAATTTATATCCTTGCATTCCCCATCTCCTGTGAGGAATGTAACTTGAGCAGATTAAACATTCTCCACTGGCCACCGTTACTCTGAATGGGGAAATCTCTTTCACTAACTCTGCACTCATCTTGGCCATAGAAGGTTTAACAAAACTGTGTGTACTCCCTCCATCCAACAGTATAGTCACCTTGTTATCTCTGTAAACCCCTTGTAGTTTGATAGTGCTGTGAGTTAGTTTTCCTGTAAGGGCATGGATAGCAAACTCCACCTCCTGTTCTTTGGTTCCCCTTACACTCCATCATCTCTCCTTCTATTTCTACTTCTATTTCTCTTTTCTCTTGCTCTTCTATTAAGATCAAGTGCATCTCCTTGTTCTTGCATTGATGCCCGGGGTTATGCCTTTCACCATTCCTGAAACAGAGATGATTGTCTCGTTTGTGTTGTATATCTTCTGGGGTAATTTTCTTGAAAACCCCTTGCATGGTATTTTACTAGGTGGCTTGTTGATCATTTCTGCTTTACTATTGACTATGTTCCCTCCTTCTTGAAAACTAATCATCTCAGTACTGTTCTTGTGTTTCTTTGAATAGGCTTCGAAAGCATTTTCTTAGAGCCTCGCAATTTCAAACACTTCAGATAACTTGCTTGCTTATGAATCTTGACTATTGATCACAGCTCCTCAGGTAAACCACTCAAAAAACAAGAAACATAATAGGATTCAGGAAGGTTGGGGGCTTTTAACATTACCTCTGATATGAGTTCTTTAAACCTTTCCTGATAATCCAGGATAGTCGTTTTCAATTGCAATTTATTGAATTCTTCTACTGCATCCAGCTGACCAATCTCGCCAAATCTCCTGTTGACTTCTACCATGAATTCCTCCCTATCCACTTGCTCTTTTTCTCTTTTATATCCCTGGAACCACACATTTGCTTTCCCTTCCAAGTACAACTCATCCACATCCATTCTTTGATCTTCAACTATCTGAAACACTTGGAAATATTTCTGACATCTACGGATCCATTCTCTTGGTTTGTTGCAAGAGAACGTAGGAAATTCCATTTTTGGAAGTCCACAAGAAAGATTGTTCCTGAATTGCCCCTCTTGGAATTGAGAATCTCATTCTTCCCCAATTTTGTGATTCCTATTTGGAATATTTCTTTCATTGGAATCAGCATGCGGCCCCAGAATTCCTCTTTCTTGCTGATACAACTTCATGAAGCTATTGAATTGAATGGTCATTGCTGCCATAAATGTTTTCATCTCTATATTGCTAGCTTCCAATTTTTCTTCTAGGCTCTTCCGATCAACTACTGCAAATTCAGGGAGGCTCTTTTTATCAGCTGCTGCAGATTCAAGAATTCCTTGAATTTTTGCATCCTGCCTTTTTAATTGTTCTTCCAAGTTCTTGAATCGAGTCCCTTCTGCCATTTTGGGTGAATCCCACTTCTATTTCCAAGGATCTGTTGGCTCTGATACCACTTGTTACTATCTTGGGGTCGGATTGTCTGAGTGATTGAATTAATTGAATGAAGAAGACAAGAAATAAAGAAAGCAAGAAGAGAGGAACAGAGACAGTAGGGAGAATTAGAGAGAGAATCAGGTGTAGAGAGAGAGATTATTATTGATTGAGAAACCGAATACAATATCAATCCCCAAAATGAGCTAGCTTTCCTCCTTTTATGTTTTTAGTCACCGAATACAAAAGAATTCAACTAACTAATAACGGATTCTTGTCTACTAAGCATGCCACCTCTGCAGTCTTCCAACTGAACTCTTCTTCTTTATAGTAATAAAATGCTGTAGTTTCATTACACAATCAGGCTTTGGTCTTTATCCTAGAATAACAAAAAGGTTGAAAGCTTCAAATTAAAGTGTAACATCTAGGATTAAAAAAATGATGTTGTTACTTCGGTTAGTGCATATGTGCATGGTTTTCAACATTTAGAGAGGATTTAATACACTAGATGAACTTTTGTGCTTTATGGTTACTGCCTCAAATCCCCTTTCTAATGTGTTTAATCGTGTCCAATCCTCTAAAGCACCTCGCATCACTTAATTAACTGCAATATTGCAATTTTTTTTTTAGTAAGTGGACTCAAAAAGATTGATTACTCTCAGCAATGTCACGCTTTTTTTGGTTCTTTTTTTATTTACATTCACCCAAAAAAAAATTATCTAGACCTGCGTACACAAAAATGTGAATCCCAAATTGGAACTTATTTATTTTTCTATGTAAAAAATATCAACTTGATACACAACCCAACCATGAACTAAAATTAAAGATACGTTCCATGCAACAACTTAAAACAAGGGTTTGATATGCAAAAGCCAGCTGTATTCAGCCAAATATACATACATACATACATACATACATACATATATATGTATGGAAGATTTTATTTTTAACTCCATATTAGATTCCATATTTTACTATTGGTTGATGCAAAAATATCGGTAAGCAAATTGCATTAATATATCGACCCATCTCCCATCTTCCTGCCACGATTGACATTTGCAATTTTCACAAAACGAAAAAAGAAAAAAATCCTGCACGTTTTTGACACAAGTGGAATAATTTCTCGCTCCACAAGGTCTTCATGGTTGATTGATCGCCTTCAAAATTAGTTCAAATTATAGTGCCATTTATCAGGGATTGTTACCTTATATTTGCAATATAATAATTATTTGATTTATCTCAAGTGTGATAAATGTGAATGCAAGATGACAATCCCTAATAAAGGACACTCGGGTAGTACTAGGAATTTGTCAATAAAGATATGAACTGCGCTCAAAATATACTTTGAATTGCATGACGTAGAATTTTAGACTCTTAGTATTTTTAGTATTCAATGACATACTTTTTCAATTTTTTTTATTGTTTACTTTATTCTGAGGGTTAATTACATTTACCTCCCCTGTGGTTCGGCCAAATTACCAAACGAACCCTGTGGTTTGACTAAATTACATTCTAACCCTTTGACTGGTCAAACGTTAACCCTGCTGTTAAGTTGTTAACAGAAATGCTAAAATGACCAAAATAACCTTGGTTTATTATACATTTACTACTGTTGAGATTTGTCCAAATTACAAAATGACCCTTGTAGTTTGGCAACTAGGCGCAATCACTAAAAATGCTATAGGAAAAAAAGGAAAAGTATTAATAAAATTTAGATAGAGTATTCGATAAGTGTAAGAAGATTTATTTTGATTTATATATAAAAATAAATTATATTTTGAATTAAGAAAAACTTTTATCATCAATTTAAAGTGGAGATTTTGTTTTAGTCTCTAAAATTCTTTCGTGAAATTTTACTTTAACCTTTAACAATTACTAATTGTATTAATAAGTTATAGTTGCACAAGAGTAGAATTAGAGTATATTTTATGAAATTTGTTAAAAATTTATTGTAGTTAAGAAATATAATTTGGTGACATGCAAATACACATAAAAATTGTTGTTCATATCTAGTATTTGTTAATAACAGCCGAAATTACATTGCTAGTAATACTACATAACTAAAATTTTTATTACTTTGATTGTTGCCTATAAGTATATAATTAAAATTTTTGTTACTTTAATTTTAGTTTGTAAGAAGAAATGATAAGTGATTATTGAGTATATTGAGAATTTCACAAAAAAAAATATTATTGGCATTATGTAATTAAAATAAAGTCATAGGGGTCGTTTTGTAATTTGAACAAACCTCGAGGGAAGGAAATTTAATTAATCCAATTTGACAATAGGGTATTATTGGAATTTTAGGTAAAATATTTAGATGATGTATTACCAGCAAATTTAATGGAAGGGGGGCATTTGATAAACATTTGTAACTTTAGGGGGGTATTTGATAAAAGTTTGGTAATTCAAATGGTTAGATTGTAATTTGGTCAAACTATAGGATTCGTTTGGTAATTTGGTCAAACCACAACGGAGGTAGATATAATTAACCTTTATTCTGAGTAAGCCAAGCCAAGTCGATAAAGGAGGAGTAGATATTGCGTGCACCACGCGCATCATGTGACATGTCACGTGGTGCACTAGAACCAATCACGCATCGTTAAATAATGCAAGGTGTGATCCACTATTACTGTGTGACAATAAATTATTAGTTTTAATGTACCACGTGGCAATCCATATGGTACATTTAACACTTTTCCACAAAGAGTCATCAATTTTTTTGGATCGCAATTATATAAACCAAATTCAAGCATTTTTTATGCTCAAGTAATGTGGCACTATTTGTACAGGGTAAACAGAACAGAACATTTGAAGCGTATAGTCACATCCCTGTTGAAAAGAAAAGATAAAAAGATAAATCAGCATATCAATGATTGTGCAGTTACATTTATCTTCTATTTCTTTTGTGGAGTAAGAAAATAAGAAAAAGTTAGCATATTCGTGAAATAGAACTTGAAAGTGGCTCAAGTTCAAACGTTAAGGGGAACTCTTGTTAAGGTATCCTGAACCTAGTTTACCTTAACCCTAATTCTCCCACCTAGTCAATTAATCTTTTACTTATTGGATTTTTAGCTAACAAAATAATTATGGGGTTTAAATTCATTCCATTTAGAATGCTGGGAGTCATTATGCAAATACTAAAAACTATCTGCTTTAAATATTCTTCAAAGCTTTAAGATTTAGGTGGCATTTGATAAAACTGAAGTCTACAATCTGAAGTCCAAAATCTGAAATTTAAATAGTGAAATTATTAAGTTGTTGAATTGATAAAGTTGTCCCTGTTTGATAATTAACTCAATTTATTCACTCAACTTAAATTTCTCACATCATAAATATAATTGTATTATCTTTAAAAATTGAAATAATTCATTGATAATGTGCAGGAGAAAGAGAGAGATTGTTTGTTTGTAAGAGATAGAAATCAAGTATATTTGTGTGTGAAAATGAATGTGAAAGAAAGTATGCGTATATATATATGTAAAAATATGTATGAAATTGTGTGCAAATATGTAAGAGAAGAAAATTTAAAATATGTGCACTTGTATATGAAAGCAAGAAAATGCATATGTGGCAATGAAAAAAAATAGTTTTTTTTATGTTTCTATACATACTGTTAAGAGTCCTACATCGAAATCTCAGAGATTCACAAACTAATGTATAAGGTTCATGAGTCACTCTACTTATTGGCAATTGGTTTTGAGATGGAAGCCCATAATATTTAACATAGTATCAGAGCTAAGCTTTGGGTTGCATTCTCACTTTTACACGCGACTCAGTTCTTTCTTAACCTGTTTTATTTGGGCTCTTGTCAATCACCCATTTCAAATCTTGGGCTCTCTTCAACCCAAATCACGTGTAAGGGGAAGTGTTAAGAGTCCTATATTGAAATCGCAAAGATTCACAAACTAATATATAAGATTTATGCACCACTTTACCAATTGATTTTGAAATGGAAGTCTATGATCTTTAACACATACATACATATATACATGTACATACATACATACATATAGATATATACATATATATACATATGTATATATCTATATGTATGTATGTATGTACATGTATATATGTATGTATGTATGTGTGTGTGTTTATTTATATATGTATATCTATGTATGTATGTGTATGGGAATGTGTGCAAGAGAGAGGATGTAGGTGTGTGCGACAGAAATTGTGTATGGGGAAGAGAAGAGAGAAGAGAGTGAGTGAAGAAGAAAGGGGATGAGAGAATGTGTATTTGTATAGAAGCATGTGTGAGATTGTGCATGTATGAGTGTGCAATTGTGATGTAAGAAAGAGTTTGTGTGTATATCTATTGCATGGATG
Organism: Mitragyna speciosa; assembly: GCA_024721245.1. NCBI lineage: Eukaryota > Viridiplantae > Streptophyta > Magnoliopsida > Gentianales > Rubiaceae > Mitragyna > Mitragyna speciosa. The sequence continues at coordinate 2,709,681 of CM045556.1, read as the reverse complement.
AGTGTGTGAGGGAGTGTGTGAGGTGGAGAAAGCACATTACATGTGTTCAAAATTCATCAAATTAAGCAAAAATTTTTTACTTAAAATTTTGTATGCAAATTAAATAAGTACTTAATATATCAATTAATATTATGGATTATCAAGATAGTTTTGTAGATTTTTACCTCAAAGTGATATTAAAAATCCACAAGCAAGTTGTAGAAAATCGTTTGAAGGCAACATCAACCCCGAAAATCTGCAATTGTTGAGCATCTTACAATATCCACACAAATGAAATTTCAAGATCCTTTAACGATTAACCATAACTTGAGTGTTACATCCCTTAAAACTTAGATCAACTAAAAACAAAAGACGGAGATAAAAGAAAACTCACAAACTAGAGATATAAAATCCAGAAATCAATTTTTAAGAGAAGAAAAGAAAAAAAAATTCATCCTTTAAAATCAATTTTATTGTCATTTTTTCTTTCTAATAATGCTCCTTACAAACACTAATTAGCTTTTATCTTAAGATTTTGATTCTAAGAGCAATTTATAGGCACTTCATTCTTTTTCAATTGGACTAGTAAAGAACCATTTTATCAATAGATTATACTACTTAATTATAAATACATAAAATAATTACACCTAATTCCTTGGATTTAATTTATTTCATAAATTAATCCGTAACTTATTTGTTGTCATTTTGATTATAAAACTTTATCTTTACTTGTGTGTGACCCACTAGATTTCAATTAATCTAATTCAAAATTAGATAAATTGAATAATTTTAATTCACTATTAATTATGAAATTAATTAATTCTTGTTTGTAGAATAAAATTAGGTTTTAGTAAAACATCATGACATGAAAAGATTAAGAAAAGTCAAGTGGTTTAGACTTCACCCATCTTTGTCAAAAATACCATGTAATTGATATGCTTTAGCCATATTATATCCCGATTAATCTAAGAGTAAAAGGTTACACATATAAGGGCTTATGCTATTATTACATTTTGAGTTGGGGAATAAAAGTTTATTTCAAAACAATTATATCAAAAGTCATAGAACGAAATTAATGACATAATGCAAAAAAATTTTGAATGAGAGAGATTACATTTCCATCATTTATAAGTAATCTTCCATGAAAAATTTTTCTAAAGTTCTATTTCAACGACTGGCGATATTGTTGGACCAAAATTTTTCTACAAGAGTAATTTCTGTGCAAATACCAACATTAATCTTAACAAGCCAAACTATATAATCTCATTAAATTTTCTGAACCCTGTTATTGTGTCAATTACTTGCTTCCTAATTTAACTCCCTTAATCTTTCTTATTCCCCCTTCCAGATCTACTATCCTTCCCTTCCCTTCCCCCTCCCCCCTTCCCTATTTCCACTTCATATCTCTCCTTAATTTTCCTTTTATTATATTTTCTTAATATTTCTATTAGTAAATGAATTATATACAACTTATATTTTTCCTCTTTCTCCCTTAAAAAAAAAAGTAGATTATATAGCCAGATCCTAAATTAATTACTTGCTAACAAAATTTATTAAAGCTTGTAATAGTAGCCTGTTGTACCTTTCTTTGATAGAACCCCCTAGATCTTCATAAAAAGATTTACTGGAGGCACATTTAATTTAATTTTTTCAAATAAATTCATGTACACGTAACTTCTTAACTTCAAGCATGCATTTAGGGTATTGTGAGCTCTTATGATTGAATCCTTGTACATATTGAAAAAAACCCAACACCATTACTTTTCTATTCTATTATCTTTTAATTTTGCAAGCAAATTTTAGTTAAATAAAAAATAAATGTGTATATTTTTTTTGTATAAGATTACAACAATTTGAAAATTTTTCACAATTGTGAATTACTACTACGGAAAAATTAATTCTCTAATTACTCTTATTACATGATAGTGGAAAATTTAGAAAAAGATTCTTTTTTAGACTAATTTGAGTAATTTATTTCATGTTATATATAAAATAATAGGTATAAGTCTTTTTTGGGCATTTTTAATTATTTATTTGCTTTAGATGAATTAGGTTTCATTATTAAAAATGGTTTTTTCGAATAAAAAATAGAAAAATACATTGAAACTAAAGAATTGGAATAAAAGAAAAGTTAGTTAGCATAGCCAAGTTGGTAGATGTATAAAGTAATATACAAATGAATAAGAGAGAGATAGAAAGCCAAAAAAAAAAAGCCAAATTGAGAAAGGGAAAATCAACCAAAGCACAAGAGAGAAGAAATAATTGAGTAGATTGAGAAAGAGCAACTAATATAATAAAAGGACCTAGAAAAAGTAATGAGAATTTAAGGTATTAACTTGTTAAGAGTAATCTTGGTATTTAAGCAAAAATTATTTTGCCAGGAAAATTCTTATTGTGGCAATATCACTGGACCTATTTCAACTATGTCATTACTGAAGGAGGTAAACAACTTTCTAAACTTTTGCAAAAATACACTGGGAGTGGGAAAAGGGACGACTAACGTGCGCCGGGAGATTTTGAATTTGCTAAAATACGCTGTCCATCTTTCCACCATTGCTGATTCTCTTCTAAGCAATTAGAGTATAGATTTTTCTTTAAGTATCTACCTTCTCTATCCTTTTGTGAGTTTATTTTTGTGGAGAGTTAGGAGAATTGCAGTAGAGAAGCTCTCTCGAAAGAGTTGACTACTCTGTAACTGACTCCTGCATTTCTAGGAAAATTACCTTTTCTTGGGGTAAAGTTCTGCTAATTTCTTCCTAACATGAACTTATAAGTTGGGAATACGTAAGAAATTAGCAACCGATTAACAGTAGTTCTTGGCAATATGGCTTATTCGGACTTCCCAGCATTGAGTTCTAAACACTAGAGCCATAAAGTAAACTCGGAAAACCAAGCTAGATCTTGGGCTAAGTGGTAAGTGAGAAAAATTCTGCTCATGGAGGTATAGAGCTGCAGTTTGTTGAACCAAAAGAACAAGGGCAAATCAAAATGACTATGGAAGACGTAGATGAGGGATTGGTGAAATGGAAGCATACTTTAGTGGGCTATACACTAGGGTCTTCACCCTCATATATGGTAGTGAAAAATTTTGTGGAAAAGAAATGGAAGGAATGTGCTAATGTAGAGGTGATCTCTCTGAAAAATGAAGTCTACCTATTCAAATTGCAGACAGAGGAAGATAAAGAGAAGATCCTTGACCAAGCACCATGGCCTCTGGCAAGCAAAATGCATTTCTTGAAGCTTTGGAGTCCCCACATGAGCTTAAAGAAAGAGGATATGGAATCTGTCCCTATGTGGATTCGATTTCCTCACTTAAAGCTTCACTACTCTACTGCTAAAGGCCTCAGTAAATTAGCTAGCTGTGTTGGAAAGCCACTGTTTACTGATAAGCAAACAGCTACTCAAGATAGGGTGTCGTATGCCAAAATCTGTGTTAAAGTAAAGGTAGGAGATAAAAGGCTAAGATTCATATCATATGTGAATGAATTTGGGGAGAAGGAACAGCAAGAGGTTGAGTATGAGTGGCTACCACCATGCTATCAGGAATGTGGGATATTTGGACATAGTAATCACCAGTGCCCAAAACTATCTAAGACCGTTCAGAAGTGGGTACCAAAAGAAAAAAGAAACCATATTGAAGAGGGACCAACAAACACAGGAACAAGTTATCAAAATCAACAGGATATTGGATCCAATAAGCAAAATGAGGAACATAGGTCACAAAGAAAAGCACAAAATGAGGAAGAACAATAGATAAAGGACGTCAATTTGCATAAGGAAAATGTAGAGGAATGTGAAGTCAAGAAGATAGCAGAAGATAGCTTCAATGATCAAAATAGGAAAAGGGACAACGCTAAGATGGTTGAAACAATAGTCATCCAGATTTCCAATACCTATAGCATGCTGGATTCAGAATCTGATCAACTTCTTGGAAAGAAACAACCAGTAGAAAATGGGCAAAATGCAGGAAGAGGCAATAGAAAAAAGGTAGCAAAGCCTTCAATAATAATTAAATGAAGATTTTGAGCTGGAATATAAGAGGGTTGAATGACCCTATAAAGCATATTGAAATAAAGAAACTGGCAAAAGGTTTGCAAGTTGATGTCTTTGGTATCCTAGAGAACAAAGGTAGGTATAGTAATGCAGATAATATTTTTGAAAAATGTTTTGGAACCTAGGAATATGTACATAATGGTTCAATGGATCAAACATGTAGGATATGGTTTTGTTGGAAGCCTGATATAATAAAATGTCATGTTTATCAAATTCATAACCAAGCTATAACATGTTTTGTTAAGCATAAAGAGTTGGACGATGGAGGCTTAGTTATTATGGTTATGCCAGGAATAAACCTGAAGAAAGCAAAATTTTATGGAGCCACCTGTTGCAAATAAAAAATATGGCTGGGAATACTTCCTGGATTATCTTAGGAGATTTCAATAAGATCAGAAATGCAAATGAAAGACTGGGTAGCAAAGAACTTGATTATGGGACACTTGAGGATTTTAATAAATGCATTGATGACTTGGATATTGAGGAACTTCTAGGAAAGGGATTCTATTTTACTTGAAATAATAAAAGGGAGTTTGGGAAAAGAATTTACAGTAAGCTAGATAGAGTACTCATAAATGAGTGCTAGCATGGCAAATTTTCAAGCTCAATAGTTGAATTCATAGCACGTGGAGTATCAGATCACTCACCAATTTGTGTAGAAATGAAAAAACAGGTCTCTTTTGGTCCCAAGCCATTCAAGTTTCAGAAATTTTGGATGCATCATGCACAATTTCTTGAGTTACTAAATTCTGCTTGGAGTAAAAAATTAAAGCAAATCCAATGATGAAAGTCTGCAAAAGACTAAAGCTACTGAAGGAGAAACTAAAGATGTTGAACAAGAAAAGCTTCAGTAACATCACCAACAGAGTAAGGCAACAAAGTTTACTCCAGGAGCAGCTTTTTGAGGATGAGTTAATAAACAAAGAAAAATAGCTCCTTGCTAAATATGTTGTTTTAGTTAGAGCTGAAGAAGAATTATTTCAGGCAAAATCCAGAGTTTGCTGGTTGAAATTAGGGGACAAAAACACAGCCTTCTTCCGTAGAAAGGTGTTATCCCAAAATTCTAGGAATAGAATTTTAGCATTATACAAAGAGGACCAAAAAAATTACTAAATACAATGAGATCACAATAGACAGCCATCAGCTTCTTCAAAGACGTATTCACAAGACCAAAGACTATGAACAGCAGAAGGCTGGACAAGCTACAAGAGATTATAACAAATGTACTTTCAGACCAGCAAAAACAATTCCTAAGTGCCCCAATTACTGAGGAAGAAATCAAGAGAGCAGTCTTTTAGATGAAGAAAGGAAAAGCTTCGGGACCTGATGGATATACAGCTGAGTTCTTCAAGCTTAACTGGGTTCTTATTGGTCAAGAAGTCACTCAAGCCATTTTGTTCTGCTTCAGTAACAGGTACACGTACTACCCATGAATGGTACTATCCTAACATTAGTGCCTAAAACATCAGAAGCTATGAGGATGAAAGAGTTTAGGCCAATTTCTTGCTGTAACATCCTTTATAAGTGCTATTCTGCAGTTTTGCAAAACAGGCTAAAGGAAGTAATGCTAGCTTGATTAGTAAAAACCAATCAGCTTTCACAAAAGATAGAAACATTACTGATAATGTTCTTTTAATGCATGAGCTTGCTAGAGGATATAATAGAAAGGGAGGTAAGCCTAGAGTTATACTGAAAGTGGACATCATAAAGGCTTTTGATATTTTAGAATGGGATTTTTTGCTTTATGCTATGGAACTGTTAGGATTTCCAGAAGTTTTCATTGAATGGGTGAAGTTAGGAATTGAAACAGCACACTTTTCCATAAATTTAAATAGAAGCCAGGTGGGGTATTTTAGAAGTGAAAGAGGTATTAGACAAGGTGATCCCACATCACCTTATCTATTCCTTATTGCAATTGAAGTTTTCACCAAGCTGATAGAATGGAACATCAACAATCAGGATTTTGACTATCATCCCAAATGTAAGAAGTTGGGAGTGACACAACTTGCATTTGCAAATGACTTATTTATCATGACGAGGGCAATAGAGAGATCCTTCCAACTAATTAGCAAATCACTTAGTGAGTTTGCAAGCTTGTCTGGATTGAATCCAAATTTTTCCAAAAGCCTAAGTATTTTTGCTGGTACAAATGAAGCTATGATAAGAAGGCTTCATGGCATAATCCAAATACTTGTAGGTGAACTCCCTGTGAAGTACTTGGGGCTTCTTTTAGTCACTGCTAGATTATCATACAGGGATTGTCAGCCAATCTTTGTGAAATTGCAGCAAAAAATTCAAAGCTGGGCAACTAAGAAACTAGCTTTTGTAGGCAGGTTATAGTTGGTAAATCTGTTCTCTATGGGGTTCAGATGTTTTGGGCCAGTGATTTATCCTTCCCAAAAGCTATTCTAAACAAAATTTCCAGTATGATGGCTAGCTTCATTATGGCTGGAGAAAGTAAATAATATTATAGGGCCAAGGTAGGATGGAAAAGACATGTGCAAACCATATAAAGAAGGTGGATCTAAACCTATTTGATCTAGAAACTATGAACAAATGCCTCATTCTAAAGCTGCTGTGGAATATTTGCATAAAAAAAGAATCATTATGGGTGAAATGGATACAATATATCTGAAAGGATCATCAATCTGGGCATACAAAGTTCCAGGAGAATGCTCATGGGGGTAGAGAAAGATCCTAAAGGGTAGAGCTCTAATTCAACCACTTATGAAAATGAATCTTGGAAGTGGAAAGGAGGTTAATTTCTAGTATGATTTTTGGAATCCATTAGGACCTTTGTATCTGAAATTCAGTGAAAATGTGCTTGCTTACATGGGTTTGACTAAGCAGGCCACAGTTGCAATGTGTATAGAAGCTGGACAGTGGAAATGGCCTCAAGGTAGAAAAATGTCAAAGAAATACAAGTTTTGAAACAAAGTACCAATTTCCTTCCAGCAGCTGAAACAAAAGACTCAGTAATTTGACTGGGAAACAGCATTGGTTTCTTCACGATAAAATCTGCAATGAAGTCTCTAAGGCCACGGCAGCAGACAGTTGAATGGTATAAACTGGTTTGGGGGCAAGGATATGTACCAAGGTTCTCCTTTATTCTCTGACTTGCATGTAGAAGGAGACTAACAACAAAAGCAAGATTGCAAGCTTGGGGCTTAAACTTGGAAAAAACAAACTGCGAGCTATGCAAACAAATGGAAGAGAACATTGACCATCTTTTCTTCCAATGTCTAGTTATAGTAGCTGTTTGGCAGAAAGTTCAATCCTTCAGTTTCATATTTAGAGGGCAGTACACTTTGAGAGAGGAAATCAGTTGGATGAGCTCATATTAGAAGACTAACTCTTTTGCTGATAAGATGAATAGAGTAATGGTGGCAACAATGATATACAAAGTTTGGAGAGCTCGGAATAGATGCTTGTATCAGAAGCAAAGCATGATAGCATGCCGATTAGTTGAAGAAATAAGACAATCAGTTTCAGATACAGTGAGCTCTTGGAGGAAAGTGCCCCTAAACAATCGAAATTGGGAGCTGGCAATAGAATTGGGTTTGTCACTCAAAATATTTAATCAATAGAAGGGTCCTGATTGGTTTTTGTTGTTGTTTCTCTCTGTACTAGTATACGCAGAAGATGTACAGGAATTGGATTGGGTAGATGTTAGTCTCTGTAGAAGTAGTTTTACTCAGAGCCAACTTAAGCATAACCTTCTATGAAGGCTCGCCTTAAGCTATCTTATGAATTGTAAATTCTCAATGCTCCATCAATATAATATTCAAATTTTGCTAAAAAAAAAAAACTATATCATTACTCTTTAGACATGGAAGTTTTGACGCATTGGAACTTGAATTAATAGAGTTGAGCATTTATTTTGAGGAAGCCGAAGTAGATGTACACATGAGGAAACCAATAGGTTTGGCCATTTCTAACTTGAAAGAGAATAGCTGGAGTAGCGTAAGAAACTAATAGGTTTGGCCATTTCTAATTTGAAAGAGAATAGATAGAGTAGGTTGTGCCTTAAATTGAAACTTATTTAAGATATTTTAACCAAAAAATTTCAGTTTAACAAATAAAAAAGATAAACTTGTTGAAAGGAATAGCTAGTTTGGTGTCAAATTTAGTGAAAGGTGATAGTTTTCATTAATTATGCCTCCTTTCTTTTGATCTCCACAAGTATAATGTCGTTTAATCTAAAGATAGGAAATTTACATCAGTTTTATAGATTGTTTATAAATACCATCTAGCTAGTATTATAAATGAATAGCAGAAGGGTATCCATAAAAAGAACAATGCTATAATGACTTTTTGTTATCATATCTCTTAAAAATACAATGATATGTTTTTCATTGAAAAATAAGTTTCAACAAAAATATTCGTGAACTGTATGCAATTATCTTATATTATGTATGTTTAAAAGAATAGAATAAGAGAGCTTTTTATTTTTAAACATCATATTTTATTTAAAAATCTAGGATAAAGATGAAGAGAGACGTAATACCTGACCTCCTATTTCTTATAGTGAGACAAGCTTAAAAACCCTTGAACTTTATGACCATCTTGAAGAGATTTAGTGGTATAAAAGTAGGTTGTTCTATCAACATGCAACTCATGCCAATGAAATTTTCATCCATTTTATCTTATCATGTGGTGTCGTTTCCCCTTTTATTTAAATTTTTTTTATAGTACTTGAAAGAATTGCCAATTTCCTGCAAAGAATTATTCTTATAGAATGATTAATTTATTTTTAACTCAAACAACTTGCTCATTATTATTATTATTTTTTCATTTGGCAACATGTTGAGGAAATCTTCCTTATCTTGCGACTTTTCATTCATCAATTTGAATATAATTTTCATAAGTCAAGACACTTAAGCTTTTCGCCATTTGTGAATTCGTATACTAACAATTTCAAAATTCTCAATCTTAATTACCAGGTTGATATATATTTTCAACGATAACTTTATACCACTATACATTTTAGGAAGTTCACATTTAGGTAGGTGGTACTACACTGTCTTTCTGTATATAAAAATACAACTAGGCCTTATAGATAATTTGAAACATCAAACATTCCACAATAATGCTTGCATTGGGTTTGCTAGATAAGACAAAAAGAAGGCAAGAAAGTGGTAATATTGATCATAAACGAGTCATGGAAGTTGCAAACCTAGTGAAAATTTTTATTTCGCTGGCCTTGATTGGTGGAGCGTGGCTGTTTTTGCGTTTGTACAGAGCACTAGTGGCCAAGCCAGAGAAGCTTAGATCGGCCCTGAGGAAGCAAGGGATAAGCGGACCACCACCAACATTTTTACTTGGAAACATATTGGAGATGAGGAAGTCTCAAACTTCCATTGCCAAGGCCACTGCCACTTGTGGTGTTCCCATTGAACACAACTACACTAATGTTACTTTCCCCTATTTTGAACAGTGGCAGAAGAAATATGGTAAATTTACTGACACATGCATAATCATCTTTAACCATCAAGCTTCCTTTAATTATCAGAAAGAAATAGTTCTTAAATTATAATTTGATTTACTACATTAAAGATTAGCTAAGGCTAGTAAGTTGGGCCCTTTTCATTTTCCACAATTTGAAGTGTGTATAATACATTAGTTAAAAGTGCAACTATGCTGAAATGATAGTGTAACACTACTTAACTCTGCTTAAGTATGCTAAAATAGTTTTTGAATTATAATTTGATTTACTACATTAAAGATTAGCTAAGCATCACAAGTTGTGCCGTTGCCATTTTCCACAATTTGAAGTGTGTGTAATACATTAGATAAAAGGTGCAACTATACTGAAATGATAATGTAACTCTATTTAAGTATGGTGTTATCATTTGACACTTCAAAATGACGTTGTTTCTTCATTTTCAATTTTGTCTTGTTGGTTCAATTTCGTCGATTCATTTTTTGCCCTTTAAATCTCAACCATCAATTTTTGGGAAATGAACTTGTGAGGCCCACTTCCATCAAGACTTGTATCATATGTCACGGCTGAGAAAGTCAATCTAATTACTCATTGTCAACTTTTGGGCTAAAATTGGTTGAGAACCAAACTTCCCACCGAAAAAGGGTAAATTACTAATAACCTCTGTGGTATCAACTTTAATTACATAACTTGCATATACTTTTAATATGATCACATAATCTCCTTGTGATTTTATGAAATGTAGAAATTGGATGGAATATTCTGCATTAGGCTTGTATAACTCATTCAGCGTTACGAAATATTCTGCACCCTTAGAATGGGATTTGATATATTTCGAGAATATTCCATAATGGCAAATTGATTCCATCTATTTTTTACGTGTCATAAAACTATAGAGGGGTCATATGGATATATTGAAAGTATGGGGAGTTATGTGATCAAAGCCGATATCACAGAGGTTGTTAGTAATTTACCCAAAAAAAAAGGTGTACAATAGCCCTCCAATTGAATTTCTCATCTTAATCACATCAGGAATATATTATAAACCATAGCATCATCAAAGGTGAACTTTACAGCTCGTAATCTAGTAATTGAATCATTATTAGCAAATTAAAGTAAAAAACATTTTTCTACCTGTTTCTTGATCAGCTGTGCAGGAAATGAGATGATAGGCAATCTAATTTCTAATATTTAACCTTGCCTTTAAATTGAGCTGAAAAGAATTAAATTTCACTGAGATATCTATACGATATGGTAATTCGCAGGTGAAATCTTCATGTTTTCTCTTGGCAATAATCTAATATTACATGTGACCGAACATGACATGGTGCGACAGATAACTACATGCACGTCCCTAGACTTTGGTAAACCTTCATTTCTATCAAAAGAATTTGGTGCTTTGCTAGGCAATGGCGTTTTAACCTCAAATGGAAATCAATGGGCTCATCAGAGGAAGATTCTTGAACCAGAATTGTACATGGAAAAAGTCAAGGTACTAACTACACCACTGCCATAATTTTTCTGTTTTGTTGCTTCTTGCATTTTTCTTCCCCTTCCCAAAGGTAAATCAAAAGTTCTCTGACCTTTTATCTCTGACTTGATTTTTTCTAGGGAATGATAAAACTGGTCCAAGAGTCTACAGTGACCTTGATAAATTCATGGAATAGTATAATTGAGGCAAAAGGTGGAATTGCTGACATCAATATAGACCAGCACATGAGGAGCTTTTCTGGAGATGTTATATCGAAAGCCTGTTTTGGAAGCAATTACTCAAGAGAAGAAGAGATCTTCTCTAAGCTTAAAGATTTCATAGAGGCATCTTCCAAACTGTTCTTTTCCGTTGGTATTCCTGGCATGAGGTATGCACTCTTTGATAAACGTATAAACATAGGAAAAACAGAGGAAAAGTGAGAAATTTCAATTCAATCCTTTTCGCTTTTCCGTAATCAGCTAAAATCTGTCTTCATTGCTGAAATATTCACGCCTTTTCAATTAAAGCAAAAAGTCGTGATTTATCAGTTAATCCATCACGAAGATGAATAGAACTGCCCGTAAAATTAATAGGTATCTTCCCACAAAGAGCAACAGGAAACTGTGGGCATTGGAGAAGGAGGTCAAAACATTGATCTTGAAGGTAGTGAAGGAAAGGCAGGAAGGTGGGTACGAGAAAGACCTACTGCAAACTGTTCTGGATGTAGCTAAGAATAGTGATCTGAGCCCGGAAGCACTTGACGGCTTCATAATCGATAACTGCAAAAACATTTACTTGGCTGGCTATGAGACCACTGCTGTTTCCGCCTCATGGTGTCTAATGCTTTTAGCAGCCAATCCTGAATGGCAAGAACGTGTCCGGGTCGAGGTTGTTAACATATGCAAGGGTAAACTTCCTGATGCTGACATGATTAGAAAGATGAAACTGGTATATCGATTTCACTTTAATTAATTACTAGGTCATTGGTTTACTTTTCACAGAAGTTTTAACTAATCCTGCTTTTGATTCTATTTTTTTCAGCTAAGTATGGTGATCAATGAATCCCTGCGCCTGTATCCTCCGGTGACAATAATCGCAAGGGAGGCCTACAAGGAAATGAAATTTGGGAATATTACCGTACCAGAAGGCGTTCATGTTTGGGGATTTGTGTGTGCATTACACACAGATCCTTCAGTATGGGGACCTGATTCGTACAATTTCAATCCAGATAGGTTTGCTAATGGGATTACTGGGGCTTGCAAGCTTCCACACCTGTATATGCCTTTTGGAGTTGGCCCCAGAGTGTGCCTTGGACAGAACTTGGCCTTGGTGGAAATGAAGATATTAATAGCTCTTATTTTGGCAAATTTTAGTTTCACAATATCTCCTACTTATGTTCATTCCCCGGTTATAAACTTGGTCACAGAGCCCGAACATGGAGTCAATTTGTATGTGAAGAAATTGTGACAACTATAATCCTACTAATTATGGAGTAGTTTATGTGTGTGTATGTGGAATAAGAAAAAGATGATTTCGTTCGATGTATGCTACGTTTTCCAACTTAATATATTTATTGTTTATCCAAACACGTATATTGAAGTGGCATTGGACTGATAATGAATATAGAGGAAAATGTTGTGCTGATTTACCAAAAAATAGTAAATTTTTTTTTTTAAAAAAAAGTAATGAATTTTTGTTCTTTCTAAAAAACTTGTCATTTTTGTTTAGAGTCAGAGTAACAAAGAATTGATGGATCAGTGTAGACTTTATGGTCAAGCTGCTCAGATTTTGAGTTCAGAACAATAAAATTTGGTCATTGTAATAATTTTTTTTTATTGATGTTTCGCATTGGGACTAATATACAACAAATCATAATCAATGTGCATTTGCTTAATAGCGGACCAAAAAGATCCAAAAATCAAACAAGAAAGACGACAACTAAAATATGAATTACAGTCAATGGGGATGCTTAATTACAATCTTTAGTGGAATACAAAAAAATCAATTAAGTTGCGTGAATGCGATCTTCAGCGGAAGACTGAAGGTTTGCAACGAAAATTGAGAATCAATCCAAACCAGTGGATACGAAAGGAACTTTGAGGTCAATTTTCTTTCTTTCTTTCTTTTTTTTCTCCTCATATCAGTGTATTCTTATATAAACTCGATCTACAATTTCATCTATGAATGTTGTAATACCAAACAGAACTATAAAAACTTCCTTACGTCACTTTCATCGGCATGCCACTGCCCGTCCCCCTAATAATCCACCCCTAATTAATGTATTCACTTGGGGATTACTTAGTTAGTTAGATCGGATCGATAAGGAGTAAACTTGAGGATAAGGAGTAAACTTGAGGACGTCCTAGTGCCCTAAATTACGGCTTTCAGTCTTAAGCACAACGTAGAAGCTTTTACTTTTGTGGTTGTGGGGATTCGATCATTAACCACAGTTTCACTCCTAGTATTAATGCACGCAGTTGAAGTTAGAAAAATTCGGCTAAACCTCATACTATAATGCGGCTATAGAAGTTAATAGGGAAGCTTAAAATTCTCTCTACCAATTTTCGTGTTTACTTTTGTTCCCATATAATAATTATTCATATAAAGACTAATCCATTTACTCTGATTTTAATGAGCTTGCCCTGTAGTTTGATGCCTGACGGTATATAGCCGACTTGAAATTTAAATTTTGAGGATGGGAAGGATAACCAGCCATTAGTAGTAGCTGTTTAAATCCTTTGCTCAATTTATTTGCTATCGTAACTTCATATTAAATACAATTGAATATGGTTCAAATAAAGAATTTGCGTTGATGTTTGCAAAAGGATGGAAGAGGAAAAAAAAAAAAAAAAGGTGAAATGAAAAGGAAACCTTACAAATACACACATATTTATTGGCCACCAAAAAATGTTTTTAAACTTGCATTAGCCTTTTTTTTTTTAGAATTCTTCAAGATGTTTTTTGCAATTCAGTGAGATAGTTAAACATTAATTGGATTTTTGTTGAATAAATAATTAGGGATATATTTTTCTATTGAAAGTAAGTACATTTTACCATACCACTAAACATAGGTACTCATCTACCGAAATTCGATTTCGTTAAATGACTTGAGTATTTGTGCCCAAAAAAAAAAAAAAAGTAGAGTATTTCACGTGTATTGACGAGGTTATATTAAACTTCTCCCTTGATTCACTCATTGTTTAATTTTTTTGCGTCATTGTCAATAAAGAAGAGCCGCTTTGGTATTTTATTATATTCCCTTCAAATTTAGACCTATTATAGTGTACAAAGTTTGACTAGAGCTTTTTAGAAAATTCTATAGTATATCACGATATGGTACCATATATAAGTTAAAAATATTTAATCTTGAGCACTATTAGCAAAATTTTTTCCATTTCATTACTATACGATATTGAAATAATTAAATCAAAACTACAAGATTCTTATTTAATTTTTAATAGTTTTATACTTAATAATTGAGCAGATTATTTGATAACTTGTTGTGTTGAGTATTTCTTAGTTACAAAGTTTAGTTAGTTATAAAGAGGGTACTTGTTGATGTAATTTAGTAAAAAGTCCAAAGAATTCAGAGAGTTTGTAGAGAATCCACAAACTACTCTTTTGGATAAACAAGGTAAGGTTGCTAGGTAATGACTTCACTGATGAAAGAGTTGTACAAAAAATTCGCGTGACTTTGCCCGAAAAGTATGAATCTAAAATTTCTTCGCTAGAAGAATCTAAGAATTTTTCAAGTATATTCTTGGCAGAACTGGTGAATGCATTGCAGGCACAAGAGCAAAGGAGAATGATGAGAAAGAAGAAGCCTTGGAAGGTCCTCTTTAGGCAAAGGCAGAACATTTACAAAGAATTAAAGACAATAAAAACAACAATAAGAAGAAGAACAATAAGACTGGCAGCAACAAGAACAACAACAATAACAAGAACAACAACAACAACAACAACAACAACAACAAAAACAAAAACAACAACAAGAAGAAGGGTGAAATCTATCCACCTTGCCCATATTGCAAAATGACCAATCACCAAACAAAGTGTTGGTGGAGGCCTGATGTCAAATATAATAAATGCGGTCAAATTGGGCACATGGAGCTAATTTGGAAGTCATAATAACATGAAGAGGCGAAAGCTTTTACTGAGCAACATCAGGAGGAGTAGCTTTTTGTTGCAACATGCTTTGTTACAAACAATAGTTCTAGTGATTCTTGGCTAATTGACAGTACTTGTACAAACCATATGACCAATGACTTGGAGCTCTTTATGGAGCTTGACAAAACTATCCAAAGTAAAAATTAGAAATGGAGAATTTATTCTAGTCAAGGGCAAAGGAACTATGGTTCTAGAAAGCTCAACGGGTTTGAAGTATATATTTGATGTTTTGTATGTGCTTGACATTGACCAAAACTTGCTTAGCGTCAGACAGCTGATTGAAAAAGGTTTCAAAGTAATATTTGAAGACAAATGGTGCTTGATCAAAGATGCAAAAGGCAGAAACGTATTTAAAGTTAAAATGAGATAAAAAAGCTTCGCTCTAAATCTAATGGAGGAGGAGCTGAAAGCATTTTCAAGCACTATAAGCAATGTGGAATTATGGCACAGAAAGCTCGAGCATTTCCATCATGTTGGACTTCTATATATGCAGAAACATAATTTGGTGAAAGATGTGCCATTACTGGAAGACACGATAGCTGATTGTGTGGCTTGCCAATATGGCAAGCAAGTTAAAAGACCCTTATCTGAAACAGTATGGAGAGCAACACACAAGTTGCAACTGGTGCACACTGATGTTGGAGGACCTTAGAAAACATCATCTTTAAGCAGTAGTAAATATTATATTGCCTTTATTAATGATTATACCAGATTTTGGTAGATTTATTTCCTCAAACTCAAATCTAAGATTGCTATTGTATTTTGAAAATTTGAAGCATGGATGGAGAATCAAAGTGGTTGCAGATTCTTGAAGATAAGGATTGATAATGGGAAAGAATACACAAATGACATTTTCGACAAGTTTTGCAAAGAAGTTGGTATTAAGCACCTTACACCCCAGAGCAAAATGGAGCAAGTGAAAGAAAAAACCGAAGTATTATGGAGATGACAAGGTGCATTCTACATGAGAAGGAGTTGCCAGAGAAACTATGGGCAGAAGCTACAAACACTGCAATTTTTTTGTTGAATAAGCTGCCAACAAGAGCTTTGCGAAAAAAGAACTCCATTTGAAGCCTGATTTGGTTATAAACCAAATTTGTAGAATTTAAGAATTTTTGGTTGTCTTTATTTTTCTTATGTTCCACACATAAAAATAGACAAACTTGATAAGAAGGCAGAACCAGGAGTTTTCATTGGATATTACAGCTCTTCCAAGGCTTACAAAACTTTACAACCACAAAATGGAAAATTGTTGTAAGCAGAGATGTCAGGTTCATGGAGGATAGACAATGGAGTTGGGAAGAGTCAATAAAGAAGCAATTGCCAGAGATGTTGCAATACTCTAACATAGATGATGTCCCGATTAGAGGTACAAGGACTTTAACTAATATTTATGAAAGAAGTAATGTTGTTGTTTTTGAGCCTTCAGAGTTTAAAGAGGCAGGGAAGGATGACAAGTGGATTGAAGCAATGAAAGAGAAGCTTAAAATGATTGAGAAGAATGACACTTGGCAGTTGGTGAACAAGCCTCCACATAGAAATGTCACTGGAGTCAAATGGGTTTACAGAACCAAACTTAATGTAGATGGTTGTGTAACAAATACAATGCCAGATTAGTCATGAAAGGGTATGCTCAAATGCTTGGTGTGGATTTTTTCTAAAACTTTTGCTCCAGTAGCATGCTTGGACATAGTCATGATGTTGCTTGCCTTGGCTACACAAAAGGGATAGAGGACTTAGCAATTGGATGTAAAATCTGCATTTTTAAATGGAAATCTTCAAGAGGAGCTTTATGTAGAGAAGCCGAAGGGATTTCAAGTCAAAGGATAGGAGGAGAAGGCCTACTTGTTGAAAAAGACCTTATACAGTCTTAAACAAGCTCCAAGAGCTTGGTACAGCAAGATTGATGAACATCTTCAAAGTCTTGGATTTGTTAAAAGTACAAGTGAAGCTATATTATATGTGAAAGGAACATATGCTAATTTAATAATAGTTTCTATTTATGTTAATGATCTTCTTGTAACAGGAAGTAACAAAAAACTGGTAAAAGAGTTTAAAGTTAAAATGTTCTAAGTATTTGAAATGACACACCTTGGCTTGTTGTCCTACTTTTTGGGTATGGAGGTGAAGCATGATCATTACGGAGTCTTCATAAGCCAAGAGATATATGCAAAGGAAATACTTAAGAAGTTTCACATGAAAAATAGCAAAAGCACACACCAATGAATCAAAAAGATAAATTCAGCAAAGATGATGGAGCTAAAAAAGTTGATGAAAGCCAATACAAGAGCTTGATTGGTTGCTTGATGTATCTTACAGCCACTAGACCAGACACAATGTTTGCAATGAGCTTACCTTCAAGATTCATACATTGCGCTAGTGAAGTGCATTTTCAAGCAGCCAAAAGGATTGTAAGATATATCAATGGCACATCAAATTAGGGTAACACATATTCTTACCGTCAAAATTTTAAGCTTAATGGATATTTTGATAGTAATTGGGTAGGTTTTGCTGATTGATAGCGTGTCAATTATGTATATTATTTGTTGAGATCTTGTCTTAATTATGGCCAAATATTATGCTAAATGATAAATTTTATTATTATTTGGTTTTTATGCTGCAAATAGGATTCAAATGAGGAAAGTGATCTTTTAAGGAAATTTTCCAGAAGATTTGCTGCAGTAAAGCGTGCCCACGCCCTATCCAGATTGGAAGTGCAGATTTTGTGAGATTTGGAGTATCGTTAATTGAAGTTTGATTGGCAATTGGAAACTAAAATTAGTTTCCTAATTTTAGAAGATTCTTTCAGCAGTAAATTCCTCTATATGCTTATTAGGCAATTAAATGGAATTAGATTTAAAGAAGGAAAGGAAAATCTTTCCTTTCCACCAAACGTGGCATGAGATTGAGAAGGAAACCAAGAAGGAAAGACATAACTTCCTTGGACTGCAGGGGAATAAATGAAGGGAGGCAATATTCAACATGGATGACTGTTTTTTGAGTTAAGAACGACTCTCGAGTATTCTCTAGTTTTAGTTTTTAGGGTTTTAGTTTTTCTTCTCTCTTCTCAAGACTTGTAAGCACTATTGTCATGGATACTTTTGGCTGCGTTTTCTTCATGGATCGTAGCTAAACTTTTTTCTGGTTGCGGAATAATCAAAGCACGGTTTCATAACAATTGTAAGATCTTTCCATATTTATTTTAATTGCAATTCATGTGTTCGTGGGTATTTAGTTATTTTCTGATTTTCTATTTATTATAATTGTTCTGATTTAATTGAATAAATATGGCCAGTTATTCAATTGTCTGAATGATTTATTGCTAATTGAAAAATCTGGTCCGTATGTATTTGGATGTTTTGATATCAGTGGCGAATGACATAATTTCATTACCTCACAAGTAGTCTAATCTGTGTCATGAAAATAACTAATCTAGTTTAAAGGAACCCGCATGTGTGTTTGTTAACTAGAATTGGGTCTTTCTAGTTTTAAGGCTGCAATTAGATTAAATCCTTTGAGCGTCTCTAGGGTTATCTATTTAGTAAGCGAAGTAGTCTAAGAGCGTCTCTTAACTACCGGGTAATTAAGGAAAGATTGGTGGTACAGCGGTTGCTGGACTGCTATAACTGATTTATTCGTAAATACATGAGTTATCTTATGTGTCGATGATCAATTGGATGAACCGTTGCTGAGATTGTTTTCGTAACCAGAGCTTGTTATTCATCTATTTTATTACTTTAATTTCATTTTAATTATTGCATATCTGTCTTTATATTTAATTACAAATTGATAAAAACTCTC
The DNA here is from genome assembly GCA_024721245.1 of Mitragyna speciosa. Lineage (NCBI taxonomy): Eukaryota > Viridiplantae > Streptophyta > Magnoliopsida > Gentianales > Rubiaceae > Mitragyna > Mitragyna speciosa. Next base: position 2,690,767 of record CM045556.1, on the reverse strand, counting down.
CCCCCAATTTTACTATATTTTTCTTGAAAGCAATAATTCTACCAGTTTTCCCTGAGGAGACGACCCTACTCGCTGCTATACACATTCACTTTGAAGAGTAGGTAATTAATAAAATTTAATTTTTGGCTGGTTGACATCTGTCAAAATTTTGGCGCCGCTGCCGGGGAATAACTGGTGCCTCAAGTGATTTATTGCTTTCAATTTTTTCTTTTCTTTTTGGCATATGACTCGAACTTCTCGTATAGGAAAAATTGAATTTGATCCAGAGATTGAGAAAAACAGCTAGGAGATTAACAAAAGAAGCTAAATTGCACAAGCACCAGGCCACTTCATCCTCTCCCGGACTCAACTTGGTTGTCGACTTAGCTAAACCATCTAGTGATTCGGAAGAAGACGTGAGCTTACTGTAGAAGGAAATGGAAAATCAAAGGACTTTGAGGGAACTTGCTACTCCGAATGTGAACCAGCAACCATTATGCATCACATTCCCTGATGTACAAGAAGCTTTCGAGTTAAAATCTGGTTTAATTCATTTATTGCCTACTTTTCGTGGTATTGCAGGTGAAAACCCGCATAAACACCTGAAGGAATTCCATGTAGTGTGCTCAACCATGAAGCCTCAGGGTGTTACAGAAGAGCAAATCAAGCTTCGTGCTTTTCCATTTTCTTTGGCTGACAAGGCTAAAGACTGGTTGTATTATTTGCCATCGGGATCTATTACCACATGGGAAGGGTTAAAGCGACAGTTTTTGGAGAAGTTTTTCCCAGCTTCACGGGCTGCTAACATCAGAAAGGATATTTGTGGTATAAGGCAGGCTAGCGGAGAATCTTTCTATGAATATTGGGAGAGATTCAAACAATTATGTGCCAGTTGCCCACATCACCAGATTCCTGACCAGCTTTTGATTCAATATTTTTACGAAGGACTGTCACCGATAGAGAGAAGTATGGTAGATGCAGCCAGTGGTGGGGTTCTTGTAAATAAAACACCGGATGAAGCCACGAGCCTAATTTCTATTATGGCTGAAAACTCTCAGCAGTTTGGAGCTAGAACGGATGGAATGATCAGAAGAGTCAATGAGGTAAGCACTTCTAAACTTGAAGGTCAAATTTCTGAATTGACTTCTTTGGTTCGTCAGATGGCTGTAGGGCAACTCCAAACAGTTAAAGCATGTGAGATTTGCACTGCTATTGGGCATCCAACTGATATGTGCCCGACTCTTCAAGAAGATTCTCATGAGCAAGCAAATGCAATGGGCAGTTTTCCACCCCCACCGCAAAGGAAAAATGATCCGTATGCTCCTACATACAATCCAGGATGGCGACAACACCCCAATTTCAGCTATGCTCCAAGGCCCTTGGGATTCCAACAACCAATCCAAGCGAGACTACCAATACAACAACCATCGACGTCTAGTCAAGGTATGTCTCTTGAGGATATGGTTAAATCTCTTGCTAATAGCACTTGTCAAATGCAACAGGATTCACAAAGATTTCAACAAGAGACAAGAGCTAGTATTCGAAATTTGGAGACACAAATGTCGCAACTTGCGTCTTCAGTGAGCAATTTGGAAAGTAATAAAGGAAAATTACCAGCTCAAATTGTTCCAAATCCAAAAGAAAATGCAAGTGCAATGACTCTTCGAAGTGGCAAGGAAGTGCAAGGCCCAACGCTTCAAATGAAAGAAACTAATGAAGATGAAAGCCTTGATAAGACAGAGCCAGTAGTTGAAAAGGTAAATCACAAATTTGATGCTTCTAAAAAAATTAAAATTCTACCTCCTTTTCCCTGGCAGGTTGGCTAAAACAAAGAAGGAGGAGACTGAGAAAGAAATTCTGGACACATTCCGAAAGGTTGAAATCAACATCCCCTTACTTGATGTAATTAAGCAATTACCGAAGTATGCCAAATTTTTGAAAGGGAATGTACAAAATTTTGACGGATGTCAACCAGCCAAAAATTAAATTTTATTAATTACCTACTCTCCAAAGTGAATGTGTATAGCAGCGAGTAGGGTCGTCTCCTCAGGAAAAACTGGTAGAATTATTGCTTTCAAGAAAAATGCAGTAAAATTGGGGGGAGAGTTTTTATCAATTTGTAATTAAATATAAAGACAGATATGCAATAATTAAAATGAAATTAAAGTAATAAAATAGATGAATAACAAGCTCTGGTTACGGAAACAATCTCAGCAACGGTTCATCCAATTGATCATCGACACATAAGATAACTCATGTATTTACGAATAAATCAGTTATAGCAGTTCAGCAACCGCTGTACCACCAATCTTTCCTTAATTACCCGGTAGTTAAGAGACGCTCTTAGACTACTTCGCTTGCTAAATAGATAACCCTAGAGACGCTCATAAGGATTTAATCTAATTGCAAGCCTTAAAACTAGAAAGACCCAATTCTAGTTAACAAACACACATGCGGGTTCATTTAAACTAGATTAGTTATTTCCATGACACAGATTAGACTACTTGTGAGGTAATGAAATTGTGTCATTCGCCACTGATATCAAAACATCCAAATACATACGGACCAGATGTTTTAATTAGCAATAAATCATTCAGACAATTGAATAACTGGCCATATTTATTCAATTAAATCAGAACAATTATAATCAATAGAAAAATAGAAAATAACTAAATACCCATGAACACATGAATTGCAATTTAAACAAATATCGAAAGATCTCACAATTGTTATGAAACCGTGCTTTGATTATTCCGCAACCAGAAAGAAGTTTAGCTACGATCCATGAAGAAAACTGCAGCCAAAAGTATCCATGACAATTAGTGCTTACAAGTCTTGAAAGAAAGAGATAAGAAAAACTAAAACCCTCAAACTAAAACTAAAGACTAGAGAATACTCCAGAAGTCGTTCTTAACTAAAAACTAGAGATTCATATTGAATATTGCCTCCCTTCATTTATTCCCCTGCAGTCCAAGGAAGTTACGTCTTTCCTTCTGTCTTTCCCGTCTTTGTTTCCTTCTCAATCTCCTGCCACATTTGGTGGAAAGGAAAGATTTTCCTTTCCTTCTTTAAATCCAATTCCATTTAATTACCAAATAAGCATAGAGAGGAATTTACTGCTGAAAGAATATTCTAAATTAGGAAACTAATTTTAGTTTCCAATTGCCAATCAAACTCCAATCAACGATACTCCAAATCTCACAAAATCTGCACTTCCAATCTGGATAGGGCGTGGGCGCGCTTTACTGCAGCAAATCTTCTGGAAAATTTCCTTAAAAGATCACTTTCCTCATTTGAATCCTATTTGCAACATAAAAACCAAATAATAATAAAATCTATCATTTAGCATAATATTTGGCTATAATTAAGACAAAATCTCAACAAATAATATGCATAATTAGACATGCTATCAAATTCCCCCACACCAAGACAATGCTTGTCCTCAAGCATTTTAGAGCTCAGAAGTTTAATTAAGATGACAAGCATTAAATAGCCCCTCATACAAGCATAGGTATCTCATCCACTTAACAATTTCATCAAATTCAGAACATGCAAGACTCAACCCTCTCACCTTGATGTATATAAGCACTCATCAGCTCAAGTATAAAGTGGGTATCATTGAACACTCAAAACAACACAGTGAAATGACATTACCATAGGCTTGCAAATCTATCACATCTCCACCACTTGAATAGAAATTGAATGCAAAAATCTAAGGGTCTTTGACAAGGTTGTAATGGAGCTTGGGTAAAGGTTAGATAAAAAGGAAATTTAGTTTCAAATAGGTATCAAGCGGAATGTCTGAGAATCAATGGATGAACACAGTCACCATCTTACGTACATTCCTTGCATTTGGTGTATACCACAACTTGTTCAACTAAGGCAAGTGCAACCATATCTTGAGCTTTTGCCCAACTAACAACATATATGTACAATTCACTTCACAAAATATTTTGTACTCTTCCTTTTTCTTTTTTTTTCTTTTTTTTTGGAAGATATACAAAAGAGATGAAAACATGAGCATTTGCCTATGCTTGCTTTCTTTAATCAACATTTTGCAAGGAGACTTGAATTTTTTTTTTTTTTTTTGCAATGAAATTTAGACACTCCCTTGACACATGGTTCAAAGAGACAGTTTAAACGAATAAGGTTTTTGGTTGAAATAGGTGGCTAATGAACAAAGAAAAAGTCATAACTCAAAAGGGTTCACTAATGGTAATAAAATAGAGGCAAGTTTTTACGAGAGTCAAAAGGGTTAAACCTAAATGCCCTTGTCATTTTAATGCATCAAATTTCATAAAATGTGGTCTCGACAATGCATATCAAAGCAAGTTCTAGAATGACACCCATGTGTGTTACACCCTCAATGAACAAGAAAACAGAGCAAGTATATATGGAATGCTCTTTAAATGGTTCAAAATCTCATCAAGGTGGGTTAAAAACTGTCAATTTATCAAGTCTTGCACATTCCTCATTCAATTCCATTGTTAAGCAAACAAGACACCCAAACTAGCATAATTATACTACTCATACTTGCATCTTAATGGCAATAATCATCACAGCTTTAATAATGAAAAATAACTAGCACAACAGTCTTCCAACAATTCAAAATTTTCAACAATAGTCCCTCCCCCACACCTAAATCCTACATTGTCCTCAATGTAGATAGATAAAGGCAAAATTAATAATAGTACTTCCCTGAGCACGCCGGTGATAGTGGTGTTGTTGAAGTAGAGGGACCATACTCTGTTGCAGTCCAAGCAGTCCATTCACATATCAAGATAATCACAATTGGAAATTAGTGGTGGTTGGTTTGGGTCCACTTGAGACTTTGCTAGTGATGATCTTGCAGTTGTGGATGATGGTGAGTGAGTAGTGTGATTGTAACAGAGGTGAGAGAGGCTGATCAAGAGAAAAAATGGTGAATCGGGCAAGAGAATATGTTGGATCTGAGGAATCTGGGAGAGAGATGAGAGTTTGTGCATTTGTATTTTTGCAAGGGAAGATAGGGAAGAGGTTGAGATGGTCAAAGTTGAAGAGTGAGAGAAGAGAAAAGAAAGAAGAAGGAAGGAAGAACGCAAGAAAGAAAATAAAGAACAGGCTAAAAGAAGGGAAGAAAGAGAGAAAATTAAAAAAAATGAAAGAAAGAAAAGAAAGAAAGAAAAGGAAAGAAATGAATTCGTCGACTACTCCCCCCCCCCCTATTTTTTTTTTTTTTTTGGGTACCACCATTTTAGACGTGGGCATGGCCAAGTTATAAGAAGTCTTCTGATCGTTGAACTCAATAATGGCCTTTAAGCGTGACCACTAGGCATGGTCACGTCTAACGCATGAGAAGTCTTCTGAGCATCGAGCGCTAAAACGATCCATTAACCGTGACTGTTAGGCGTGGGCACGCCCAACTGACAAGAAGTCTTCTGATTTTCGTACTCAAAGTTGGTCCTTTAAACGTGACCACTAGGCATGGGCACGCTTAATATATAGGAAGTCTTCTGTTCACCATATGAAATTCTTCACCTTAAACCTGTCTACAGGGATGGGCATGCCTAACCAAATGCTTCCTACAAAAAGATAAACAACTTAATTGTACCCAACACTTAAATAAAAACACAAAATTAACCAAAGCTATAAAATAATTAACATCTAAAAATTCTTTGGGTTGCCTCCCAAGCAGCGCCTTTCTTTAATGTCTTTGGCTAGACTTGGCTGTGCACCTTGCAAAATCATTCATAAATGGGGTTAATCAAGTGAATTTCCTCCACTATAGAAAGTTCAGCAACGTCAAGAAAAGGTTTTAGGCGATGACCATTAACCTTAAAAATTTTGTTAGTTTCCAAACTTTGGATCTCAACAACACCATGGGAGAAAATATTCACTACTACATACGGTCCTATCCAACGAGATCTCAACTTACCATGCATGAGTTTTAACCTTGAATTGAACAACAATACCTTTTGACCTATAGAAAACTGTTTACTACGTAGCTTTCTATCATGAAGATACTTAGTGCGTTCTTTATACAGTCGAGCATTGTCATACTGCATCCAGGCGAATTTCCTTCCAACTCTTGTAGTTGGAGTTTCCTTTCTTCTCCAGCTAAGGCCGCATTCAAATTGCATTGCTTAACTGCCCAAAAAGCACGATGTTCAATTGCAACTGGTAAATGACACATCTTACCAAATACCAACCTGTACGGGTGACATTCCAATAGGCATCTTATATGCTGTACGATATGCCCATAATGCATCATCCAACCGTGAACTCCAATCCTTGCGATTTGGATTGACTATCTTTTCCAGAATATTCTTGATCTCTCGATTGGAAACTTCAGCTTGCCCGTTGGTCTGAGGATGGTACTGTTGTTGCAACTTCGATGGTGTACTCCATATTTGCGCATTAAAGCTTCAATAGTGCGAGTTGCAAAAATGGGTACCTTGATCACTAATGATTGCCCTTGGAACACCAAACCTACTAAATATGTTAGATTTGAGAAAACTTGCAACAACTTTAGAATCATTAGTTCGGGTAGCTTTGCTTCTACCCACTTCGACACATAATCCACAGCCAGCAATATATAGAGAAAACCAAAAGAGCTAGGAAAAGGGCCCATGAAATCCATACCCCAAACATCAAAAATTTCACAGAACAAAATAGGAGTCTGGGGCAATTCATCCCTATGGGATAAACTTCCCACTTTCTGGCATTTCTCACAACTTTTACAAAATTGATATGCATCTTTAAATAACATGGGCCAATAAAATCCACTATCAAGAATTTTTCTAGCAGTTCTTTTTGGTCCAAAATGTCCTCCACAAGCATAATTATGACAATGAGTAAGAATGGAAGGAATCTCATTGTTGGGCACACATCTACGAATGATTTGATCTGAACCTATTTTCCACAAATATGGTTCATCCCACATGTAATACTTAGATTCACTTTTGATTTTGTCCCTCTTTGCCTTACTCATATCTCTTGGAAATTCATGAGTCACTAGGAAATTAACAATATCTGCATACCAAGGTTCCTTACCTTTAAGATAAAATAAATGCTCATCAGGAAATACCTCAGATATGGGCAAAACTTCTTCTTCTCGGACCAATCTACTTAAGTGATCTGCCACAGAATTGTCAACTCCTCTTCGATCCTTGATCTCCCAGTCGAATTCTTGTAACAAGAGTATCCAACGAATGAGCCTTGGTTTAGACTCCTTCTTTGCCAAAAGATATTTTAAAGCTGCATGATCAGAAAAAACTGTTACTTTCGATCCCTAGTAAATATGATCTGAATTTTTCAAAAGCAAAAACAATGGCCAAAAGCTCTTTTTCTGTGGTTGTGTAGTTGCATTGAGCTGGTGTCAATGTTTTTGACGCATAGTAAACAACATGGCTACACTTCCCACTTCTTTGTCCAAGAACTGCCCCCACGGCATATTGACTCGCGTCACACATGAGTTCGAACGGTAAGCTCCAATTGGGTGGCTGTATAATTGGTGCTGTAGTCAGCAAAGCCTTCAATGTATTAAAAGCAAATTTACAATCATCTCCAAAATGGAACGGTACTTCCTTCTGCAAGTAGACATGATAAAGGCTGTGCAACTTTGGAAAAATCTTTAATGAATCGCCTGTAAAAACCTGCATGGCCAAGAAAATTTCGAATCTCCTTTACATTAGTAGGATAAGACAAACCAGCAATTAAATCAACCTTGGCCTTATCAACCTCAATACCCCTAGAAGAAACAACATGGCCCAAGACTATTCCTTCTTTTACCATAAAATGGCATTTTTCATAGTTAAGAACCAAGTTAGTTTCAGTGCACCTCTTTAAGACTTTAATTAAATGATTCAAACACTGATCGAAAGAATCGCCATAAACAGTAAAATCATCCATAAAGATTTCAATGCAATTCTCAATTAAATCAGAAAAGATACTCATCATGCATCTTTGAAAAGTGCCTGGGGCATTACACAAGCCAAAAGGCATGCGACGGTATGCAAAGGTTCCAAAGGGACAAGTAAAAGTGGTTTTTTCTTGGTCTTCTTGGGCTACAACAATTTGATAATATCCCGAATATCCATCAAGAAAGCAAAAATAACATTTACCTGCCAACCTTTCAAGCATCTCATCAATGAATGGAAGAGGGAAGTGGTCCTTCCTTGTTGCTGCATTCAGCTTCCTAAAATCAATGCACATTCTCCATCCATTCTGAAGTCTCATAGGCACTAACTCATTTTTCTCATTCCGAACAAGTGTAATTCCTGTCTTCTTAGGAACTACATGCACTGGACTTACCCACTGGCTATCAGAAATAGGATAAATAATCCCTAATTCTAATAGCTTAAGGATTTCCTTCATGACAACTTCTTTCATCGCTGGATTAAGTTTTCTTTGCGATTCTCTCACCGGTTTGGTATCCATTTCAAGCAAAATGTGATGCATACAAATTGAAGGATTGATACCTTTGATATCTGCCAATGTCCATCCAATAGCAGGCTTGAATTCTCGCAAAACTCGTAAGAGCTTTTCCTCTTGGACATTTGTCAAGTCACTTGCAATGATGACCTGGTAATGTTTTGCCATCTCCAAGAAAGGCATACTTCAAATGTTTAGGTAAGTCCTTCAGCTTCCAACTCGGGTGCCTGTTCAACAGAAGGCAAAATTTTTTTCGTAAGTGGTTGGTAACGGTAAAAATGCCTGTACTAACCTGTAAGGAAATTCAGCAAGTGACTGCAATGAAAATATTGCTTCTTGAATAGATTCTTTTTCCTCAAGTTCAACATCCACTTCTGTCCTACTGTTCTGTAACACAAACTCCAACTCATCTTTAACAAAATCCTGCTCAAAGTTAGCTTGGACGATAGAGGTAGTAACACCTACAAAATTAAGAGACTCAATATCCTCTGGGTATCGCATAGAATCAAAAATATTAAAAGTAACAATCTCTCCATCAAATTCTACAGACAGGGTACCTTCATGCACATCAATTTTTGTTCTTGCAGTTCTCATAAAAGGTCTACCCAATAGAATAACAGCTGAATTCGTAGAATCGTCATCATCCATATCAACAATATAGAAATCAGCAGGAAAAATAAGCTCATTTACTTTCACAAGAACATCTTCAACTACTCCCTCAGGATAAACATTAGACCTATCAGCTAACTGAATAGTTACCCTTGTGCTTTTAAGAGGTCCTAAATTTAAGATTTTAAATATTGACAAAGGCATCACATTAATAGATGCTCCTAAATCAAGCATACCTCTTTCAATTCTTTTGTCGCCTATAATGCATGGTATTGTGAACATACCTGGATCTTTACATTTCTGAGGCAACTTTCTTTGGAGAACTGTTGATACATTCTCACCAACCTTTATTTTGTCATCAGTGCTAAGTTTGTTCCGATTGGTGCACAACCCCTTCAAAAATTTGGCATACTTCGGTAATTGCTTAATTGCATCAAGTAAGGGGATGTTGATTTCAACCTTTCGGAATGTGTCCAGAATTTCTTTCTCAGTCTCCTCCTTCTTTGTTTTAGCCAACCTGCCAGGAAAAGGAGGTAGAATTTTCAATTTTCTTAGAAGCATCAAATTTGTGATTTACCTTTTCAACTACTGGCTCTGTCTTATCAAGGCTTTCATCTTCATTAGTTTCTTTCATTTGAAGCGTTGGGCCTTGCACTTCCTTGCCACTTCGAAGAGTCATTGCACTTGCATTTTCTTTTGGATTTGGAACAATTTGAGCTGGTAATTTTCCTTTATTACTTTCCAAATTGCTCACTGAAGACGCAAGTTGCGACATTTGTGTCTCCAAATTTCGAATACTAGCTCTTGTCTCTTGTTGAAATCTTTGTGAATCCTGTTGCATTTGACAAGTGCTATTAGCAAGAGATTTAACCATATCCTCAAGAGACATACCTTGACTAGACGTCGATGGTTGTTGTATTGGTAGTCTCGCTTGGATTGGTTGTTGGAATCCCAAGGGCCTTGGAGCATAGCTGAAATTGGGGTGTTGTCGCCATCCTGGATTGTATGTAGGAGCATACGGATCATTTTTCCTTTGCGGTGGGGGTGGAAAACTGCCCATTGCATTTGCTTGCTCATGAGAATCTTCTTGAAGAGTCGGGCACATATCAGTTGGATGCCCAATAGCAGTGCAAATCTCACATGCTTTAACTGTTTGGAGTTGCCCTACAGCCATCTGACGAACCAAAGAAGTCAATTCAGAAATTTGACCTTCAAGTTTAGAAGTGCTTACCTCATTGACTCTTCTGATCATTCCATCCGTTCTAGCTCCAAACTGCTGAGAGTTTTCAGCCATAATAGAAATTAGGCTCGTGGCTTCATCCGGTGTTTTATTTACAAGAGCCCCACCACTGGCTGCATCTACCATACTTCTCTCTATCGATGACAGTCCTTCGTAAAAATATTGAATCAAAAGCTGGTCAGGAATCTGGTGATGTGGGCAACTGGCACATAATTGTTTGAATCTCTCCCAATATTCATAGAAAGATTCTCCGCTAGCCTGCCTTATACCACAAATATCCTTTCTGATGTTAGCAGCCCGTGAAGCTGGGAAAAACTTCTCCAAAAACTGTCGCTTTAACCCTTCCCATGTGGTAATAGATCCCGATGGCAAATAATACAACCAGTCTTTAGCCTTGTCAGCCAAAGAAAATGGAAAAGCACGAAGCTTGATTTGCTCTTCTGTAACACCCTGAGGCTTCATGGTTGAGCACACTACATGGAATTCCTTCAGGTGTTTATGCGGGTCTTCACCTGCAATACCACGAAAAGTAGGCAATAAGTGAATTAAACCAGATTTTAACTCGAAAGCTTCTTGTACATCAGGGAATGTGATGCATAATGGTTGCTGGTTCACATTCGGAGTAGCAAGTTCCCTCAAAGTCCTTTGATTTTCCATTTCCTTCTCCAGTAAGCTCACGTCTTCTTCCGAATCACTAGATGGTTTAGCTAAGTCGACAACCAAGTTGAGTCCGGGAGAGGATGAAGTGGCCTGGTGCCTGTGCAATTTAGCTTCTTTTGTTAATCTCCTAGCTGTTTTCTCAATCTCTGGATCAAATTCAAGTTTTCCTATACGAGAAGTTCGAGTCATAAGCCAAAAAGAAAAGAAAAAATTGAAAGCAATAAATCACTTGAGGCACCAGTTATTCCCCGGCAACGGCGCCACTGATAACATGAAAAGTATAACAGGATTTTGTTTCAGTTTTGGATCAGGAGTTTTTTCATGGTGCTCAAAGAAACAAGATATAATAACTCAAAGTACAGCATAGACAGAATATGTAGCAACCAATGCTATAGTGAATCAAGCAATTTGGATTAGGAAATTACTTGCAGATTCACACATGCAGCTAAATGAGCCAACACATATTCATGTAGACAAACAAGTTGCAATTGCAATTTCAAATGATTCAATTTTTCATGGCAAGACTAAGCATTTCAAGATCAAACTGTAACATTTAAGAGAAGAGCAAAGAGAAGGTGAAGTTAAATTGCTTTATTGCAAGGCCGAGGATCAAATTGCAGATATGTTAACCAAGGCGTTGCCAAAAACCAAATTTGAAGCTTTAAGAAACAAGTTAGGCCTCTGCAACAACTAAGGCAAGGAGGAGTCTTGGATAAGTGCCTTAGGTTGTTGTAGAATTAGTCAATAAGACCTAGTCTCTAGGAAATATTTTTCTGCATATTTTGTATGTTATGGCTTGACATTAGGAGTTTGTTAGCAAATATCTTATTTTTTTTTGTTATGTTTTAACTCTATATAAAAAGCAATTCAATGAATAACCATATCACTTCTATCTGCCAAATAACAATTAGTTCTCTATTTTGCTTTTTTCTCATACCATATAACAACAAACATGATATGGCACATAAGCATGGACAAGTATGGGCGAACGGACGCTGTTACAGCATTAGGCACTTGTCCAACAAACTCAAGGAATATTTGTGGACTTGATGGCCTAAGGAATAGAGCATAGCCAATGCTTCCAACTCATCCATTGGGTCATGGGGCTATGCCGAAAGGTTGTTCGTAACAGTACGTCATATCAATTATTTGAAATATATTTATCATCGCATTCGTTATTCAATAATTTGAGGTTTTTTTTATTTTTTATTACCATATACATCATACTATCACGATATTACTAAATATATAAAAGTATAATTTTTTTAAAAAATATAATTTTGCCGAATGGATCAACAAATGCGGTAATCATATAATCAATATAATTATGAAATGGTTTATACGTAGTAAATTTACATAAATTGTACTTTAACATCTATTTGTAGCAGTTGTGCTTTACTATTCTCTATATTGGTCTTTTTTCTATTTTATCAAGTCAATCACTGATCATTTTTAAAAATTAGTTTTGAAAAAATTGTCATTTTACGTAATTTATGCCTAAATTTGGATGCTCGATATTCAATTCAAATATTTGATGGTACATTTTCATAACTACGAATGTATAGGAAAACATATCAAGAAATGGATCTTATGTGTCATATGTTGAATTCTAAATGATATTATTGATTGATTACTTGTCAAAAAAATTATTATTTTTAGTAACGACTAGTAACTACAGTATTTTCTTTTGTATCGAGAGTAACACAGGTTTCAGCACCATGATTGCAGCTACTTTTGTTTTCTCATAAATTCCATGTTGGCCACATCTTTTCAAAAATTTTTGTGTTGGCCATTTGATCTATTTTATCTAACTGATCTGATAAGTGCTTTGCAAGTGGATAGATTTTCTTCACAATGATATCTTTTGTTTCCTGTTCCAAAAGGCAAAATGCTATCATAGAGGGTTACAAAAAGTATTTACATTACTAACTATATACCTATCTTCTTATTCTTGTCATTTATTTTACCAAGGTGTGACATTTTTCTTTCCTCTTAATTATTTATAGACATCACAATTTGAAACTGTTGAAAACAATCTTACATATTCCACAGATGAAAAAACTATAATGTGATAAATTATTTGAAAAGGTGGGCAACCGGTCCATAAACCCAATATCCTAACCATAATAGGTTGTACTAGTTTGCCTAATTAGCTAACAATATCTGACTTTCATTAATCAATTAACCACTTAGCCAATTACCCAATTAAGAAGGGTCGGGTGCGCAGACAACTGGAACCATAAGTTATTAAGTTAATTTTACAAAATAGATAAAAAAATATTACAATGTAAATATTTTTTCAAACAAAAAAAAGACTACTTATACAATTTCATTTACTATTCAAAACTAGTACTAAACTACAAATTGAAACTCTTGCATCAACTTTTTTTTACAAGTAAAAGAATTACAATCAAAATTTTTCATTATACAAATAAGAAAAGTTCTTATGCTATCTTCCATACTCCATATTTTTGAAAATTATATGAAAGTAAATATTTAGTTATTATCAAGAAAATGTATAGTAATTAGAGTATAAATACAAATGATAATATATTACTTAAAAAATTAAATGGAAAGAAAATCAAATAAGATATTTAAATTTTTTGAATTATTTTAGACTTGAGAATGAAATAATTTAATAGTCCTCAATTCTTCTGTAACATTCATGGATATTTGCTTCTAAAACATAAATATGAACCTATTTCAGTTAACCGCGATTTTAAAAAATTGATATTCAAATCCAAAATTACTTTTACAAATGAGGTTTCTTTAACCAAACTGATTTTAGAATTCAGTTTGGTTATCCTCATTTTATTTTATTTTATTTGGAATGGACTGGTCTTTCGACTATTTTTGCCCACCACTAACCTGGATAACATCAAATTCACACACTATTTTTGCCCACCACTAATTTTGCATCGGTTGTTGAAGGTTGAGTGTTGGTTTAGGGCGGGAAGGCCCAATAATACCTAGCGTTAGGCCTGTCAATCGGGCCTTATGAGCCGGGTTTTAAGAAGCTCAGGCTCAGCTCACTTAATTAATCGGGTTGTGAGTTTCGGGTTGTGAGCTTCGGGTTTGCAAATGTAATGCTCAAGCTCGGCTCACAAAATATTCGGGTTGTGAGCTTAGGCTCACGAAGCTCACAATCCAAACCTATTGAGATATTTGTACAATTCAGCGGCTCCACAAAAATGATAAGTTATACCTTACAGTACAATAAACAAGTTTAATACAAGTGATTTTAATTGTAAATACTGGCCATATTTCAAGGTTACCCAAAAGTTATGTTGCACTACAACTGAAAGCATTGAACCACCGTCTAAGTCATAGACACAAGAAAATGTTGAGAACAAAAAAATACTAGGCAATGGCTTATGAAACAATTTTGCTTTTGCACAACCCCTTCCTCTTCCTACTCTGGCTTATCATGGTTGTATTCCCACTCCTAGTTTCTTGCATCAAATCTCCAAGTTCTCACGAGTTCTAAAACACAATCTAAAAACATAGTGTAATCCCACAATTCTGTGTAAATTTCACACCAAATATTCACTAATTCTATCCTTTATCCTCTTCTCTAGGTTCCCATTTTTTCTCTTCCCCTTAAAAACTCCCCACAATCCGTTCATTCAATAGCATACCCATCAAATTATCCTAACGAAATATGTAATAACTGGGCAATAATCCCATTAAAGACTGCAATAAAGGGTTCCTAAAACAAAACAAAAAAAATATGATCATGGAAATCTATAAGTGAATAATTAATCATGACATACCTGGCTAGTGCATAGAAGAAAATAGCCCAACTCAGAAGATAAAGTGAGAAGACTTTTGAAGAAAGTGAGGACGATCCAAAGCCTTTAGTCGTTGTTTAAAGTTCAGCTTCTGCTTTTAGACAATCTGATTAGGGTGGCAACTCTTTCTTTGAAGGGATAGAGAGGAACATTAGGGATTCAGGCAGATAGAATCGTTTGAGGAGAGAGAGATAATTTTAGGAATTTAATTTATATATTATAAATATTTTTATATTATATATGGGCATAGGAAGGTAATTTTATATTTAGGTGGGGTTTACTATACATATATATATATTATATAATTATAATTTGTTTTCTGAGCTGAGCTTTATATGGGCTGAACCTATTGAGGCCCAAGCTCGGCTCAAATATATTTCGGGTCTAATATTTAGGCCCAAGCTCAACCCGACTCAATAAAAAGTTGAGCTCACGGGCTTTTTTTTCGGGCCGAACGGGCCGAGTTCGGGCTTGACCCGGCCCCATTGACAGTTACCCAGTGTTGACATTAGTTACAACACTGCTGAGCAACAATTTGGATATGTTGATGATCAGATCCAACACATGGCCCAGTGCAAGAGGGGAGATTGTTGGGTCCACATCGAGTGTGAAACGGGCCTTGTATCGTTTATAAGTGTAAAGGGAAGCCTTTTACTCAAAACTGCTTTCGGGTAGTCAGAAAGTCCGATAACACCCAACAATATCCAGTCACAATTAAAGAGCTCAAATTCACGCATTATTATTTTTATTTTTATTTTTGTTCAGTCACAATTCAAGAGCTATCCAAGTATGAAAATTGTCCCTTTTTTTCCTATCATGTACATGAAAAAAATTTTGAGAATTATTTTTATAATTTATCCACACATAAAAACAGTAGTACATTTTTTTTTTCATGTAAATAATTGTAAATAATCTATGTTATGGATCCTTTAAAAGAACAAATTATCATATTATTCTCACCATAAATGCATGCTTGGACTATAATTCTAGTTGAGTGAATAATATTCTAGCGAAAAGAAACTTGAACGGATTAATACATGAACTTAAGAAATATCTCAATATTTATAATGCGTCATTTAGATAAAAATGTTTCAAGAATATGCAATATAAGTCTTATCAAATAACAGGAAATTGGAGGTAGTAGATGGGATGGTTGATTCTTTTAATTATAGAATAGTATTCACAAAATTTAATTAGTTGAGATTGTTAAGTTTAAAGTTAATTGGGGTAAGAAGATTTATGCTTTTTAAATTTTAAGTTCAGCTTTAATTTAGTTTAGTATGCAAAAGGGAAAGAAATAACTTAATGTTTATGTACATGTATGTTTACAGAATTACTTAAGATTGACTCGAAATCGAATTGATAAAAAGATAAAAGCTAATTTGAACCGAAATTTAGTGATAATAAAACCAAATTCAGACATATAAAGCTATTTTGCACCCGGTGTACTAGAATTTTCAAAATTAACTTTGGCATCAACCATTAATCCTCCCAACTGTTATGGAATATAATCATGTCAAATTGATTAAGGTTCCATAGAACTGCAAAACGACTGCACCAACATGATCTGGTGCTTCTGTTAGCACAGTGCTATGAAATTTCAAAGCAGCCAACTAATTACATATGTTTGAGACATGAAAATTACTTATACCACAAATAGAAATAATAATAATAGTAATAAAGAACAAAAGGGTATCACACGAATAGGGCGATAAACCCAACTCCTACACTGTTGAATATTCTTTTCCAGTCTCTCCAATTCCCTCAAATTTCTAAATTTTCACCATTCAAATTCATATTGAATGTTGTGTGAATTGCTTCGAGAAACAATTCGGCCAACGTTACTGTCGAAGCCACTTTTAGAACATTTCTTCTTCCACTGTTGTGTAAACGACTCCAGAAAAATTACTTTTCTACATAATAACTTGCATATAAATAGTGAAAGTGTGATAGATAAAACATTAAAAAACCATGTCATTTTTTCCTCACGTGTAAGGTTTGGAAAAGGGCAACAACTTATTCTCAAAACCAGCGTTCTTCAGACTGACCAAAGAGTGAGGCGGAAAAGGGTAGAAACCTCTTGTTTCTTGGTAAATGCACTATAAAATTTAAAATTTAAGATAGAAAAGCATATGAATTTTCCAAAACAAAAAACAAATGAGTCCGTGTAAATATTAAAATATGCTACTGTATCTCTGCATCAATTCAGTTGATTATTTGCCTCTTCAATACTTGGCTGTCCAAAACTGAGAAGAACTTTGTCACCATGCATGTGTCCTTTAGATTTTTTATCAGCAATAAACGAAAAATTAGTGGTGCAAGTTAGTGACAGATCCAAGATTCTGGTTTTAAGGAGCTTCCGTTTGAATAGTTATTTTTTGAGGTATTTTTTTAGAAAATATTATTGTAACAGTTTTAAAATTTTTTTTCTCAATAAATGTGTTTCTAAAATAAAAATTTGTTAAAAAATATATATGAATTTTTAAAAAATATGTTTTTAAAAAACAAAACCAAACAAACAAAGCCATAACTTCCATTCTGTGACTTGAAGAACACATCAAAGGGCTTATGCTTATCACATTTTGAGTTGGGAAATAAAAGTTTATTTCATAACAATTCTATTCAAATTCGGCGGGAAAAATTTTTAAATGAACCAGGTCTATGGCCTCACTTTTGGACTTTGTGATTTAAAAAGTGCATAATGATACATGCTAAGATAAAAAAGTGATGTAAGAGTGCTTATGTAACTTTATTTTAGACTACAAGATCTACAGGTAGAACCGTATACCTGATCTATATAAGAATTTTCCTAACAGGCGAGCACGCACCCCACATTGGGAGGGGGGAGGTTGACGAGGATTCACGCTCCCCACCTCCCTTTTATTCGCCAGTGATGCAAGTTGTTATACTTGAGGCAAAGAAGCCTAGAAGGAAATTACTAATATAACGCGAAAATATTCTGTAAGTGAAAGAATACATCTGTCTTTTGATCAGTAATCTTGTACGAAGAATCTTTCTGAAGTTCTATTTCAACTATATCATTGCTCTTTCTACATGGAAGTTTGGTGCATTGGAATCTTGAAATTGATAGAGTCGACCCATTTATTTAGAGCAGAAAAACACATCCGCATTGCAGTTTATCATTGATAGTGTTGAGTTGGCACCCAGTTATTGGGAAAAATTTTATATTAATAGAGTTCGCGACTTCACTTATAAATTTTATAGTTTAAAAGAGAGTCAGATAACTATAATAATATATATATTAATGTAAGAAAATGTTATTAAATTGTTACGCCTTTTTAAATTACAAGGCACATAAATAGAAATGTGAACCGAATATATGTAAAAGTTTTATGGTAGTTGGTAAAAGATATTAAAAGAATGGCAGTTTCTTTTTTTTTTTTTTGAGGTGTTAAATTTGCACCTATTGTCACGAGGATCCGAAATGATGTAGACGTGCATATAAAAAAAAAAAAAACTAATAGGTTTGGCCATTTTGACGTGAAAGAGAATAGATGGAGTAGCGTGTATCTTACATTTTAACTTTTTAAACGAAAAACTTCAATTCAACAATTAAAGAAGATAAACTTGTTGAAATGAACAGCTAGTTTGATCTCAAATTTTAGCAGAAGTTGATGATTTTCCATTAATTGTGACTCCTCTCTTTTGATCCATCTTTGCTATTTAATATTAATGTTGGAAATTTAGATGGGCTTTGTAGGCTGTTTGCATATGACATCTAGCTAGTGCTAGAAGGAAGAAAGTCAAAGTAATATACTTTATGAAAAGATTGATTTAAATAGTAGAAAGGAATTCAGAAAAAGTACAATGTTATAATGGCATAACTCTCTAAAAAATAAAACAACGTGTTTTTTGTAGAAGAATAATGAGTTTCAACAAAACTATAAGTGGACATGTATATAATTTTCTTATACAGGTTTTTATAAAAATAGACTAAGATAATTTTTGTTTATTTAAAGCATCATATTTTATTAAAAGAACTCAGGATATACGGATGAAGGGGAACGTAAGTCCTACCTCTAAATATTATAAATAGATAAACTTAGAAAACCCTTAAATTTTAGGAACAATTTAAAGAGATTTAATGGTATGAAGGTAGCTCAATCTGTCAACATGCTCTTACCCCTTGTATGCTATCGTGTGGTGTTGCTCCCCTTTTTCATTTCAATTTTTTGATTCTGCTTTAAAGAATTGGCCAATTTCCCACAAAGAATTATTTTTATAAAAGGATTCATTTATTTTTAACTCGAACTTTTCTTTTTCAATTTGGCACATGTTGAGGAAATCTTCCTTATTTTGCTATTTCTGCTTCATCAATTGGAATATAGTTTCCACAAGTCAAGACAACTAAGTTAAGTTTTTCACCAGTGAGATAAATTTCTTGCACTAACAATGTAAAAATTCCCTATCTTAATTACCAGGCTGATTTTTTCAACATGGTACTTTGCACTACTGTAAATTATATGAAGTTTAATTACATCTAGGTAGAACGGTACCTATCAATCTGTCTATCTATATATATATATATATATCAATAAGCCTTATAGATAATTCCACAAGAGTGCTTGCGTAGCGCTAGCTATATATATATATATATATAGAGAGAGAGAGAGAGAGAGGGCGAGAAAGTAGTAATACTGATCATAAACGAGTTATGGAAGTTGAAATCCTGGTGAAAATTTTTATTTCGCTAGCTTTGATCGGTGGAGCGGGGCTGCTTTTGCGTTTGCACAGAGCACTAGTGACCAGACCAAAGAAGCTTAGATCGGCCCTGAGGAAGCAAGGGATAAGTGGACCGCCACCAACATTTTTACTTGGAAATTTATTGGAGATGAAGAAGTTTCAAACTTTCACTGCCAAGACCACCGCCATTGGTGGTGCTCCCATGGAACACAACTACAGTAATGTTATCCACCCCTATTTTGAGCAATGGCAGAAGAAATATGGTAAATTTACTAACACATGCATTCTCATCTTTAACCATCAAGCTTCCTCTAACTATAGCAAAGAAAGAGTTCTCAAATTTTAGTTTGATTTAAAATATTTTAAAGATTAGCTAGGCTATTAGGACTTGAATCAAATTTCATGATTAAGAGGTCAATCTAAATACTCATTGTCAACTTTTGGCCTGAAATTGGTTGAGAACCAACCATAAATTAAAAAGAAAAAGAAAAAGAAAAAGAGTAAAGGTGTACAGTAGCCTCCAGTTATATTTCATCCATCTCCGTAAGTGGTACAAATTAAAACATGCGTCCTCCAGTTTGTCAACAGGATCTAGTAATTAAAATCACTATTGGCTAAATAAAATGAGAAATATTTTTCTACCAGTTAATTTCTTGATCAGCTATACATTAGGAAATTTGAAGATAGGCAGTTTAATGTCAAATATTTAGCCTTGCCTGTAAATTAAGCTGAATAGTATTAAATTTGACTAACGAATCTGTATGATGTGCTAAATCGCAGGTGATGTTTTCATGTTTTCTCTAGGCAACACTCTAGTATTACATGTGACTGAACATGACATGGTGCGACAGATAACTACATGCACATCCCTAGACTTTGGTAGACCTTCATTTGTATCAAAAGAATTTGGTGCTATGCTAGGCAATGGCGTTTTGACCTCAAAATGGAGTTCACTGGGCTCATCAGAGGAAGATTCTTGAACCAGAAATGTACATGGCTAAAGTCAAGGTACTAACTATACATGACTGCCATATTTTTTTTTTTTTTCCAAAGGTAAATTAAATGTTTTCTAACCTTTTATCTTCAAATTTATTTCTGTAGGGAATGATAAAACTGGTTCAAGATTCTGCATTGACCTTGATAAGTTCATGGAATAGTATAATTGAGGCAAAAGGTGGAATTGCTGACATAAGAATTGACAATCACTTGAGGAGCTTTTCTGGAGATGTTATATCGAAAGCCTGTTTTGGAAGCAATTACTCAAGAGAAGAAGAGATCTTCATTAAGATCAAAGATTTCATAGAGACATCTTCCCAGAAGGTACTTTCCATTGGTATTCCCGGCATGAGGTATGCACTCTTTGATAAACACAGAAACAGAAATTTCATTCCTTTCTTTTTTCCCCTAAATCAGCTATAATCTGTCTTCATTGTTGAAAGATTTACGCCTTTTCAACTAAAGCAAAAAAGCATGATTTATCATCTTATCCTTGACGAAGATGAATAAGATTGCCTGTAAATTAATAGGTATCTTCCCACTAAGAGCAACAGGAAGTTGTGGGCACTGGAGAAGGAGGTCAAAACATTGATCTTGAAGGTAGTGAAGGAAAGGCAGGAAGCTGGGCACGAGAAAGACCTATTGCAAACAGTTTTGAATGTGGCTAAGAATAGTGAACTTAGCCCAGAAGCTCTCGACAGCTTCATAATCGATAACTGCAAAAACATATACTTGGCTAGCTATGAGAGCACTGCTGTTTCCATCTCATGGTGTTTGATGCTTTTAGCAGCCAATCCTGAATGGCAAGAACGTGTTCGGGTCGAGGTTGTTGATGTATGCAACGGTAATCTTCCTGATGCTGACATGATCAAAAAGATGAAACTGGTATATTGATTTTCATTTTAATTAGTTATTAGCACATTGGTTTTACCTTTCTTAGCAATTTAACTAGAGTAATCCTGTTTTTGACACTATTTTTTTCAGCTAAGTATGGTGATTAATGAAAGCTTGCGCCTGTATCCTCCGGTGACAATAATCCCCAGGGAGGCCCTCAAGGAAATGAAAATTGGGAATATTAACATACCAGAAGGTGTTACTGTATTGGGTTATGTGCCTGCATTACATACAGATCCTGCAGTGTGGGGACCTGATTCCTACACAGTTCAATCCAGATAGGTTTGCTAATGGAATCGCTGGGGGCTTGCAAGCTTCCACACCTGTATATGCCTTTTGGATTTGGCCCGAGAGTGTGCCTTGGACAGAACTTGGCCTTGGTGGAAATGAAGATATTAATAGCTCTTGTTTGGCAAATTTTTCACACTGTCTCCCACTTATGTTCATTCCCCAATTTTAAGCTTGATCACAGAAGCCAGGAACACGGAGTCAATCTGTATATGAAGAAATTGTGATAACTATAATCCTAATAATTATGGAGTAGTAAGCAGTACACATATATACAGCATCATACCGAAGAATGGTGCTTGGTTACTATTAAGTTTATCTGTAAAACACGAAAGAGATGATTTTGAATGATTTTCCAACTTAATAAATTTAATGTTTGTACTGGCTTCTCTTCAACACAAGGTTTCTCCAATTCCACGTACTAATGTGGAATTGCTTCTGACTAAAAATGAATGCAGAACTAGTTGTTACACAGTAATGAGATGGATTTATTGATCTAGGCCGCTCAGTTTTGAGTTTAGAGCAATGTGATTTGTCCATTTTTAATTTTGTTATTGATATTTTGCATTGTTGTGGATTAATATGCAGCAAATCACAATTGCTAAAAGTAAATGTACATTTGGTAAATGGCCGAACTAAAAGATCAAAAAATAGAACAATGCAAAGAAGTGAGGGAAAAAGAAAAAGAAAAAAAGAAAAAGCTACCACAGCGGCAAATTATTCTGAATAGATCAATGGGATATTTGCAATTGTCAGTGGAAAACAAAAGAACAATGAGGATGCGTGAGTGGGATCTTGAGCGAAAGAAGGAAGCTTGCAACAAAAATGAGAGCTAATCCTACAAATGGAGAAGAAAGGAACTTTATGGTTTTTGTTTTTCATCCTATCAATGTTCTTTTCTACGAACCTGTCTAAAGTCCTTTGTCATCTCGTAGTATAAACGAAGATTATAAAAGTTTTCTTGCATCACTTTCATTGGCATGCCCTCAACCATCCCCTCATGATCTGTCCCTGGCTAGTGCCTTCACTCTTAATTGGGTAATTAACATTGTACCACGACAACCTAGGCATGGTCTGTCCCCTGGCTAATGCCTTCACTCTTAATTAGGTAGTTAATAAACATTGTACCGCGACAACCTAGACAAGACCCGCAAGGAGTAAACTTGATGAGGATCCCTTAGAGCTAGTGTTTTTAGAATCGGAAAAGGAACCGGTTCAACAGTCTCACTGATCTAACTAACCAGTTCAATAGTCCGATATGATTTTTTTTTATACAGGATCAGATCGACGACATAATCGTTTTGTAATTCAACTGGTTGAACCGACAAATCTGATCCAGTTCTGAAAACAGTACTTTGAGCCCTAAGTATGACTTCCAGTCTTAAGCATAGCCTAGAAGTTCCTTGTGGAGACTCGATCATCAAACATCGTATTACTCCTAGTATTAATGCAACGCAGTTTAAGGTCAAAAATTCGGCTGAACTTCATAGTAGAATGCGACTATAGAACTTAATAGCGAAGCATAAGATCCTCTCTCTTCTAATTTTCGTGTTTACTTTTGTTCCTGTATTCATTTAAAGTTTAACGCAAGCACTCAAGTTTTAATTAGTTAGACTAGTTAGCCTTGTGGTGTGATGTCTTGACGGTATACAGCCGGCTTGAAATTTAAATTTTGAGGATGAGAATGGTGACCAGCTATCAACCGCAGTGCAAGTATTGAATGTGTGAAAAATGAAGAATTTCGGCTGATATTTGTAAAGGATAAAAAGAGGACAAAAAATGATGAAACTAAAGGAAAACCTTAAAAAGATGAGAAAGAGAAACCAGCCAAAGATCAGGAGAGTGAAGAAACAATCAAAAGAGAGAGGAGAACGGGAGTGATTAATGTAACAAAAGGGCCCAGAATTTGTTACATTAATCCTATTAAACCAAATACGATTTTGCTTAAGTTTGATTTTGTATTTTAACAAACTCAACATTATATGTCAAAAAAAAAAAAAAAAAGCTCAACATTATGCATGAATTTAGTTACATCATTACTAAATTTGAGATCAAACAAACTTTTATCCATTGGAGTTCGAGTTAATCTTAAGTAATTTTGTGTACATACACATACACCTTAAGCTTTTTTTGGCTTACTGAGCTAAGCTGAAGCTGAACTTATAATGACAAGTACAAAAATCTTCTTCGAGCCATATTAACTTTAAAGTTAACAATCTAACTAATTAATTTTGTGAAATTATTCAATAATTGAAAGATGTGTGCGCCACAACTAATCCAAATTAATTTCTTCTATCTTATTTAATACTTCCAATTTCTCGTTATTTGATAAGCCTTATATTGCATATTCTTAAAGCATTTTTATCTAAATGATACATTAAAGATTGAAATATTTCTTAAGTTCATGAAAGCGAAAAAACTTTTATTAATCCGTTGAAATTTCTTCTCCCTAGAATATTATTCACTCAACAAATATTATACTCGAAGCATGCATTTATTGTCAGAATAATACAATGATTTGATCTTTTAAAGGATCTATAACATAGATTTTTTAACATTATTTGTATTAAAAAACCGTATGTAGTTCTACTATTTTTAGGTAAAGATAAATTACAAAAATAACACTCAAAAAACTTTATTAACATGATAGGGAAAAGAAAAAAGACAATTTTATGCTTTAATAACATTTGAATTGTGACTAAACAAAAA